>JAQQSQ010002596.1:0-10552 GCA_028627145.1 Eidolon dupreanum | reverse complement strand
TTAAAACATGGTGATTACAGAACTTCGTAAACACGGTCCTTTATCTCTGCCCGTCAGCGGAGTTTGCACACAGGTTTCATTCCTAGGGTATTATCCTTTAAAAATGCATACCTCAGATACGAAAATAACCTTTTGCAAGACTTCTCCAAGTATGTGTGTTAAACGTGTGATGATTTGGAGCTGTTCTTCATTTCTCTAATGGTTTAATTGCTCAGGGAGTCTGTGCCATCTCTCCCAGCATCAGACTTTTAAGCAAAATCCGTGCGTTATCTCCAACCCATGCTGGGAAAATCTTCCATTTCAACCACATCCCTAACTGCATTTACAGGGGGCGTCGTAAAGGCCATGTGCAAATCTAAGTTTTAATAATTTTAGGTGAACACAGGACCGATGCAAATGCCTGCGTATTATTATTGTTCATGCATCAAAACCCAGTCCTTTGCAGGAACACAGGGTCAAGTTCACACGCTCGATTTTCGAAATTGCTTAGCAGTATCCAGAGAGCATTTTTACGAAGTTACAAACTTGTAAACCCACACGTTGAAAACCATGGAAGAAGGAGGAAGGCATTTACTCCTAATGAAACATGCGTTCCTTATAGAGAATGAGATTATTTGAATCATATCCACTCATGAGCTTATGATAGCTAAAAGTACCCAACCCAGAAACCCAACAAATATCACAGGTGCAACAATCTACCGATGCAATAGTTGGGGATTTTTTGAAAGATTAAGACCAAAAGGCACGTGGTACATATTTTTGACAGGAATGGAGTACACAGGGCTTATTATAAAGTTTTAATTATTTAAATTATATGCGGTCAGTCCATATACAGATACAATAAATTTCATAAGATAGCATAATACATATTATATATAATAAAATAAGTATATTGATTGATATCAAAATACTTATAATTTTAATATAGAATAATATCTTAATACATCGATTAATATATATTACTGACATAAACTAATAAAGTATTGCAACAATCGACTGAATAAACGAAAAATGGGGCGGAAAAGCAAATCTCCTGCACAGAAAAATTCCAAGTAATTCATGTCCTCGCTCCAAAAGAAGCCCGCACTCCTTACGTGTGATTTTCCCATGAAAGAGGAGAAACTCGGATAATGTGAGCACGCTCAGCATCAAGCATCGTAGCTCCTGTTGCCATCACGTCCCTGTGAGGTGATGCAAATGCCACTTTATTTCAGTGGTCTTCCACCTCGAGAGGCTGATGTCTGGCCTCTGGGCTGGTGAGGAACTAAGCGATCATCATCGGGGAATGAAAGGTGAAGTTAGCTCGGTTGCCCGGGGCCATCGTTCTCCGAGACACGTGTGCTAAGATGTTCTCTGAGTCTTGCCATTGGTAGCACATTTATTAAGATGTCTTCTTGCCACCCTTTTGGCATTTCGCTGGTTTTTATTGTATAATATTCGACTGTGTGTGTGTGTTTGTGTGTGTGTGTGTGTGTGAACATGTGTGCGCCTCCTACCCAGTGTGACAAGGACATCACCACCCTCACGCCCTGTTGCATCTGCCTGAGCAGTCCTTCACTGCATCATCTCCCTACCTCGTCTCTCCTACCGTACAGATCGCCACTCACGCTAAATTCTGCCCTTTACTCAGCCTTCCTCAATCCCTTCATCAGGATATGGAAGCAAAACAAGACAGTCTACTGGTTTCCCTGCCCTTGACATTTGTGAGACTATCATATTGCACGAATTCTTCTACGATTTTCGTTTTGCGCCCAATAGTGCTCCCATTCGTCTATTTTGTTTATTGATGGATCATTTATTTCCATGCCTATCAAAGAATCCATTGTATGCATAGGTGATCGTTTGTTTATCCTCAATGGTCGATGGCCATTTGGATTCCCCGCTATTTGTTGCTACTACAAACCGATGCTGATTGGAACATTCCCATTCCTTGCATCTCCTGGTATACGCGTGCAAGCATTTACATAAGGTTTGCTTCTCTTAGCAGTAGGATTGCTGAGTCACCAGTGTGTGACTGTCCAACTTTACAAGGGAGAGGAAAACTGTCATTCGAAGTAGCCGTGCCGATTTACGCCCAAAGTGACCCAACATTATTTAAGAGTTCCAGTTGAAACACCTCATCCCTACCACTCAGGATTTTCAGTCTTCTTCATTTTGTCCATCTGGTGGGTTTGAATGGGATATTTGTAGCCTTAACCTGCATTTTTTTGATTATTTTGCACATCTGTTCATACATTGATAAAACAGTCTTATTTCCTCATCTGTGAAAAGTCTGGTGTATGTTTCATCAATGTTTGTACTAAACTGCCTTTTTCTTTTTGACTGAAAGGATCTCTTTCTATGTTTCATATACTTATCTATTATAAGTTATCTGAGTTGCAAACGTCTTCTGTTTGTGGCACGCACATCCCCCTCCTCACAAAGACACTCCTAATTTTAATGTGGTTGAATTTCTGATTCCTTTTATTTACAGTTTATTCTTTTTGTATCTTTAAAAAATGTCTTCCCAAACCAGGGAAGAATTACAGTATATTTTTTTATAAAAGTTTTTACGGATTTCTCTTTCACTTTCAAGTTCTTTACCAGTGATGACTTTTGTTTAAGATACGAGAGGTAAAGCCACCTTCTTTGTTTTTTCTATCGATCACCAATTATTCCATCACATTAATTGATGGATCCGTCCACTCGCAGAGAATCTGCAATGTATTATATCGAATTTGCATGCATGATTCGCTGTGTTTCCAGATCAATTTGTTCCTTCTGTTCTGATGATGAATTTGTTCATTTTTGAACTGATAGTTTTAATTGACTGTAGGATATATTTAATATTCCCTTAATGTGTTTCTCCATACACTTTTTGCATGTTTATTTTAACTTTATTACTAGATACCATATATTTTATGATCTAATTGATAATATGATTTAACTGTAGTTTCTTAAGTATACTTTTTCTAAGTCATTTCTAATAAGTTCAAATGCCATAGAATTTTTATATCAATCTGGTGATAAGCCAAGTTGCTAAATTCTCATTTTTGTTCAATAGTCGGCATGTGGATTATTTGGAGTTTTCCATGGAGCAATCGTTTCATTAACAAACCACATTTGTTTTTCTTTCCAATCTTTATGCTTTTAATTTAGTCATGCATTTTTTATTACAGAAAATATGGCCTCCAGGGCAAATAGAATAGAAACAGTTCTTGTCTTGTGCTGTGAACTGCAGGTTTATAGTAGTTTATTAGTTAAAGGTGTTTACTTCTACTGCTGCTTTGATCTTGATCATGAATAGGTTAATTAAATGTTTAATAAATTTCCTTTAAGGAGACTTTTATTTTTTCTTTAAAAATATCAAGCTCGTAGCATCTTACCAATAGTAACATAGCTGTGTAACATAGTGAGTTCATTTCAGTCCTTGTAAAGATTTAAAAGTTAGCAAGAAGATACTATCAGAAAAGCAATCTGGCAATCCATCTGTGTAAAGCACGATGTGCTTCATATTTTATAAGGGCACGTTATTGGTAAGTTAATACCGAATGATAAAACAGACCGTTTCCACACTGCAGTTCATCATACCGAAAGCGATTGGCTGTTCGTGACTAGATTAAGGTCTCAGTACACGTAACCATTTATTCATCTAATACCTTGAGTGACATTGATGACTATCGGGTGATAGAATCACAGCATTTCAAAAAAGGGGGCTTTTATGGAAATTTGCTAAAATATGTCCATGCTGTGTTCATTCACACAACCGACACGGCTATCCTGAGAGGACCCTGGTCCATGAGGTGAGGGGGCGACCCAAGATGGTGCCCCAGGAGGACACGGTAGATTCTCCACATACCAGAATGGCATCCCTGGGCTGGGTCCCTCGGCGTTCTCCGAGTGGAGATGTGACATACGGAAGGCAGCTGGGGGTCCAAGGCTGGGGAGCAGACACAGCCCTGGATGAGTCTGCTGGATGGTTCCTAGCTTATAGCACTTTCACAATCAGATGGGCGATCGTCCGTCCCCAGCACGTCCTGTTTCGTGGTGACGTAGTGCATGGAGGTGGGCGCCACGAACATCCTATGACGTTCATGGTGAGAATGTGATTTGCAGATGGGATTTTTAGGCAACATGCTCTGCAGGGCTCTGTCAGCAATGGTCACTGTGTCTTCCATCAGGCTACCCCCTCAACTGATAGAAGGTTTGGAAATTTGGGTATCTCAGTGTGTTACTCAAATCACAAATAGCCAAGTCTTTTCCAGAATGACAGGAGCACCCATGTGTGCAATCTCTCTCTACTGCTTGGCGAGGGGAACTCTGCTTTCGTTTATAACAGTCAGTTATTTACTTCTAGGAGCTGATGCCATGTTCTTTCCAATTCATCTCATCTTGTTAGGAATGGAAGTTTGGTACCTGACAGGGATAAAACGCTGAGTCTTCTCATGCCCTTTACATCCGAAAGAGGTTCTCATAGTGAATATTTCAGGGTAAAGGTGCGTGTGACCATTCCCTGAGGATAGAGAAATATCCATTTATTTTGTGAAAAAAAAAAAAGGGAGCCGAAGTACACATCCCCTTACCTCTCCATCCTTGGCCAGTACAAGGCCCTTTTTCGTAATAATAAAATAACATATTCAGGAAAAGAAGAACTGAGCTGAAACGTCATTCTCTCGTGGACCTCCTGGAGTTCTGACCTTACAATCTTCCCAGAAACAGTGGTGGTGTCTGGTCCTCTCAGGCGATGTGGTCTCAACTGAAAGTCTCAGGCACTGGTGAGAATGGATGCTTACCTCTCCTCATGCCTCATTTTCAAGGTTTTTTTGTACAAGATATTTCGGGTCTGGGAATCTGGTGCTGAAACTAGCAGAAGTCATAGATGGACGACAACCTGTTCCTGGTGATCACCGTACAAAGGTTTTCTAGAGTAAATTAGGGTTTGGGGTCTAAAATTTCACACATGGATAAAGTCCCCCTAACACTTTCTTAAGGCAACACAGAAGAAGTCAGTAAACATCTTAGGTTTATGGCCTACGAGATTTAACCAGGAGGCCGTTGGATTCACTGTAATTAGCAGCACCCCATCTTCTTTGAGTTTTATCCCAAGCTTTGGAACTATTTGTATGTGTACAGTTTCCTGTTAGACAAAGACCTACCTCATTCGGCTCGCCAGCAGGCACAGACTGTTTTGTAGTCCTATCGGTTAATAAGAAGTGGTCATAGAAATCCACATGAGAAATTACTCTCAGGGTACAGCCATGCTACTCTGAACGTGCCTGATCCCATCTGACCTCGGAAGCTAAGCAGGGTCGGGCCTGCTTAGTCCCTGGATGGGAGACCACCCGGGAAGACCAGGTGCTGCAGGTGTAAAAAAATTTTAAAAAATAAGGGCTTGTAAGCCGACAAGACCCTTGCAATCTGTGAGGTCAACCATGGTTGCCTTGCCTAAACAAAATAAAAATAAAATAAAATAATAAAAAATAAAATAAAAATAAGAATTTACTCTCAGATCTGAGAAAAAGACATTTTCTCTTTTCCTCTCTTTTTTGCTGTATTCCGGGAACTCAGGGCCAACTTGTGTGTATAATTGTGGATTCCTTAGCTTGATTTTTTTTTAAATGTAAATTTACTCTCTTTTTTTAACTCCTTCATTTTTGCCTCCTTAGTCCATTTTTAGGGGTTTGGGATTTCCTTCATCTAAGTCATTTATTATTGAGCATCTTCAAGTATTTGTGTTGTCAAATATTAAAAGAGTAAAGAGAGATCCCTTGGCAGATATTAGACTTAATCTGGCACGCAAGCATTCGAGAGTTCTGCACCAGGCATGAGAGACTGCTTTCTGTGAAAGGCCAGATCGTACATGTCTTTGGTTTCAGAGACCGCGACAATCTCTGAGGCCACTTGTCAGCTCAGTGGAATTAGCCACAGCCGACATCGGACGTACACAGGCAGGCCTGTGTTCAATAACGCTGGATGGACAGACACTGAGATCGGAATTTCATACGGTGTTCACGTGCCGTGATGTATTGTTCTTTTAATTCTCTTGCCCGGTGCTTTAAAAACGCGAACCCCAGTCTTTAGCTTGCAGTCGGTAGGAACACAGGCGGTGGCAGTGAGTCGTCCCCGCTCCCCGCCTTTCTGGACCATGCCCTATACCTGACTTGAAGAGGTGCTGTCACAGCCGTGCACCCAGCAACTTGACTTTCACAGGTGTCTGGACACCTGATGGAGACATGAGTACATTGTCCTGTGTATTTAGATTGAGAGGATATTTCTGTTTGTATGCAGTAGAGAGCGTGGAGGTTATTTATACTCGTCTTCAAGAACAGGTTTGGGAAAGATGAATCACACAGGACACAGGACAGCCAGACCCATGATACTGAGTATGAATCACCACACTCTCACTCAGGTACACCAAAGGACAGCTTGGCAATTGATTAGAGTGATGAGTTTTATCTTAAAACGAACTTAGAAATTGTTTAGGTGGATTTGATGAGGCTCGTTCGTGGCTCTTGTATATTTTTCTGCAAAGTTTTCAACAGTCTCGAGATGAAAGTTGAATTCCACCAGACCCCAAATGATAAAGTCCCGAAGTTCACAGCTACTCTGCCATCGCCAAGGACCCGCCTCCTTGAATGTCTTCTCACGTGTCACTCCCGACTTCCTGATGACAAAATTCAAAATTCTCATCGTGTCTGATGGGATAATGCTGGTAGGTACAGAATTACAATGAAGAGCGAAGTTATAGATATTGGCATTGCATGTCCTCATCATAAAGGCTGGTCTAACTTTTGAAACAACTGCCTCTGATCATCAAATTTATCGTTCAAAGGCTGCACACCATCTTCGTTTATCTCCTTAATGAACAATATCGATTAACCGTTGTCTACTACACGCTGTGCCTGTCCCCACGGAAACAAATATTTCTGCCGTCGTCGCACACATAAATAGTTAATACGGAAAATACTTTCTTCATTTATTTGGATTTTAGCAGAAAAAAGTGTTGGATAAGTTCCTGAGTATGGCGTTATCATCACACTAAAGTGGTTTGATTCAGTAGCAGTCCACATCTGCCGTGTTGACAGGCCACGGTGAACGCTAGGGTTTGAATGTCAAGGTTTTTGAAACTCTCCAAATTATACGTTCAACATCGCTTTGGCAAAATGCACTTTAAAGCTATATTTTAACATACATATCCAAATTGTGAAATACGTTAACTGCACACACTCTCAATTAACTTACCACTTAACGTGTGAATATAAGATGAAATAAGTGAAAGCTGATTATTTCAGTCTGCATTTTTCAAAATGAATGTAACTCTGGCATTTAGACCCAGGTAACAGACAATCAAACACGAAAACATCCTGACTACCGCATGCATTTAAACTTTAAAATTAACTCACCGAAGACATCTTCACGCGATGAGTGCATCATCTGCAAATGACTGTCATCCAATGCCATAAATATTGATGAACTTTCCAAGTCTGAAATCGCTACCGCTGGATTTTACTACGTCCCGTTTGTGTTTCTAAAATTGAAATGCTTCTCTGGAACTTGGTAAAGTTCTGTTTTTAAGGTGCCCAGTGATCAGAGCAGGTCATGATCAGATCTCCCTCAGATGCACGTAGCTCGCTGTGTCAGGGATGCGTGATAAAGCCGTGTTTCGACGCCACCCACGAACGTAAGCCTGAGCCAGCTGTTTCCTGTGAGGCCACACGTGGCAATCAGAAGGGACTTCCGGTCACATTAGTAGAGCGATCTGTTCGTCACATCTACCAGAACTGCTCCCAAGGAGGACGATGCTGAGGGACGGATGACTTGGCCTCTGATCCCAGGAGTCTGGAGAGCATGGACCGTAATCGGCATGATGTCACCACCAACACAAATAAGACATGACTTTCGCAGGCGACAGCTCTGTGCAGAAGGTGACTTTCCTGTCACTCGACTTTAAATGCACAGGTTCGGGGCTAAGTAGGGTTTGTTAGGCTGGGTTCGTGCACGTGGGAGGGAACACTTCCTGGAGCCCGCACTGTTTACAGATTTATTCAGGGTCTGGAGAGCTGTCAGTCAAGTGCTGGAAGGATTTGTTTGTTTGTTTATTTGGTTTTTTTTTTTGGTTGTCATTTTGGTTTATTTGTTGTTTCTTTTTTTCTTTTTGCTTCAGTCATTGGAAAGTGGCATTTCAGTAGCAACTTTAGTTCTGCAGATATCGCCAATTACAATATTGCCATTTTTCCTTTTTCTAAGAAAAGTTACTCAGGGAGAGGTGAAGTATCACAGAATTTTTTCTTTTTTAATTGCAAACGGGCTCAGGGATTTTTAATGCATTTTTCGGTGGACTTCCCATCCGCAGCCATTTATGCATAGAGATACGCCGTGACTTCACACAGGCATTAAAACAAAGAGCCTCAGAGCCACGTTTCCTCCCTGTGAGCCGCACAGCTGCTGTGGCTCTCGGGCAGACTTGAGCAGAAACTAAACATCACAGTCTATGCCGGATGCGTCCGGCCCAGTGGGCTCACAGGCATCAGCCAGTGACCACCGTGGGGGCTGCCACCACCCAGCCATCCGACCCAGGCTCACACGGAAGGGAGCGGAAAGCACCTTACACACTGGATGACGCAGCAGACGAAAGTCACACCAACTGAGGAAGCCCAGAGCTGAACTGGGAGAAGAGCCGTCCTACCTGATTTACCACCACAACGAGCAGGAGGGTCCGGGTCGGCAGGGCGCCCCTCGGCTGGAGAAGCTCCCCCGACATCTTGGGCAAAGGCTTGGAGGGAGCCCGGGATGGGCAGCTGGCAAGGCTAGAGCTCCTGCCAACCCGCATGTGGGCACGAGCGTACTTCAGGACATCAGGGTGGACATCAGTGTAGCAGACGCCGATGTCACCCAGCTCGTACATGTAACACTCCCCAAGGTCACTCCGGTGAGTGTTCTCTGACCCGAGGAGTTGGACACGGGAAGTGCTGGGTGGTTACTTCACCTCTGACCCTCACCGTGATGGCCGGAGTTAGTGGAAAATGTCCCAGCTTCCTGGCCCCTCAGTTGTCCACATGATCTCCAATTGTTAACACAGCTTTATTGACTTCTCTTTCTTCCCCGTCTCACTTCTCCAAGTTCTTCTTGGGGAGAATCGCCCCTCAGATAAACGATGCCTGTCTTACGCCTTGCTTTGGAGAGGGGGGGTCTGTTTTGAGGGGAGTCAAATTCAGAGCCTGCCATGGAGAAGCAGGACTGTCAGGAGGCTGTGAACACAGCTAATAATGCCAGCTAATAATGCTGCCTGGAAACTCACGAATTAACACCAGCTGACCAATGCATTTGATTAATCGAGTCCCAGTTTGATGTCCATTAAACTGGTGATTCTACACAATAAGTAAAATTATTCCCCTTTGGCCCTGAATTTTACGAGTGTCGATTGAAGCCTCTGCGTTGTCACTTCTCACACACACACGCACGCTCGCACATGTGCACACAGATTATCCACTGCTTTGCTCCATCGAGCAACAGCTGTGCCATTGCATCTCAGGTTCCAGGCGTCTGCTGGTGACAGAGGACGCTTTGGGTCATCATACTAATTGGACCATGTTCGGATTTTCTGAACCAAGCAAGGAACGTCAATGGTTTTCCACCTGGGTTTTAAAGATGCTAGTTTGGACCCGGTCTCTAAACGCATACTGCACTCCTTTACAAGAAAATAGGCAAAGTCTTCTGGGGTTCTGGCTCCCTGGATGAGCGCAGGCCTTGCCAGAGGTCGCCTGGGTCCAGTTGGCTGACCCCTAGATGCCAGCAGATGCTGTCTTTGGATGTTAACGTCCAGTTCTTCGCACAGTGAGATTGGAGCACATAAAACAAGTCCATAGTGGCGATACTGGAGGGGAAGAAAGAATTGAACATTGAGAGAATAAGGGGAAATCTGCCTCTCGGATTCCATTTCATGCAGACTGTAGCAGGAGACTATTCTGAACAGGACCTGACCCCAGAAGCAGATTGGGGAAAACCATTTTCTGGGGGTAGGTAATGAGGGGACACACTCCGTGCAGCAGTTGGAGCTATCGGGGGACGTGACACACAGAAGTTAGGTCACTAGGCTACAAGTCTGGGTTTGAACAATGCACTGAAATTTTCCCAATTTAAAAAAATTGCATTACATTTTAATAGCCTCTTTGCTTATAGTCGTACCTTGGAGGGGCCCTCGTACAGTGGAGTCAGCCAGTGGAAGAGAGTTCTTGCATAGATGAATATATTGTGCATGCATATGTGTGTTTATTCCACTTGGTAACTTTTTGCTAATCCCCAATTACTCTATTTTACCTACACTTTCTTTTGCTTGGCCCTAGTGGTATAATACAAAAGAATTTACCCCATTTTCCTAACAGCAACACAACAGGAGGAACAAAACACCAAAAATGGCAGACACGCGCTTTTGTGCTTCAGTTGAATATATAAGGAGGTGCTGTCATATAGAGATCTAAATGTAAAAAACACAGAGTGGAAAGTGATGGATTTATTCTGACAACTTCAATACTGCCTCACCATCATGTCTTTCTTCAGCTTTAACCTACACAGA
>JAQQSQ010002595.1:0-10554 GCA_028627145.1 Eidolon dupreanum | reverse complement strand
GTTTATCTGGGCCTATTAAGCTTGAGCCCTGTTATAGTCATCACTGGCATGGAATCATGACTTCAAGTGCAAGATTGAGGTGAGCAGAAAATGCAGCCATTGTAAAACAGAGCACATACATTAAGATGAACCGAACAGGATTATAAATCATGTAGAGACTACAGTGTGGAAAAAAGTATTAGACTAGAAGCCAAGGGACCCTGGATTTGCATCTGATTAGTCCCTAAATAGATGCCATAATAAGCAAGCCACCGAATCCTCCTCCACCTCAGTAACTTTATCTTTATAAAGACTGAACTGGCTAGACAATCTCTTAACCCTTTCCAGAATTAAAGTCTTTTGATTTTATCATTTTCAGGGCTCAAAATAGGGAAAGAATTTCAAATGCATC
Source organism: Eidolon dupreanum (assembly GCA_028627145.1). Classification (NCBI taxonomy): domain Eukaryota; kingdom Metazoa; phylum Chordata; class Mammalia; order Chiroptera; family Pteropodidae; genus Eidolon; species Eidolon dupreanum. Next base: position 10,163 of record JAQQSQ010002595.1, on the reverse strand, counting down.
TTGTATTGGCAGAAATAATTTTTTGAAAATAGAAGCTGGTATACAGAGTCAACGTCTAAAGTCAAGGAGTGATTTACGGAGCAACAAGTGGTGTTTTGAGCAAAATCAGAAATCTTTAGGATTTAGCACTTTATGTGTTATGTCAGTCTTCTATTTGAAATAATGATGAAGCTATAGGCTAAAATGAAGTGCTTACGTGTCTGGTATTATGGGTGGATTTGGGGTTCAGTAACTGCTTATTCTGCATTAACATGCGGCTCTGCACAGTGGACAGAATAGGAGGATTGTCTCTAAGTGACAGCTTTCATATCTGGCTCTCCGCTGATCTGGTAATACGGCATACATCCCCTAAACCCTCAAATCTCAACTTCCTCATCTGTAAAATGGTATCAAATAATGTCTGCCTCTCTTAGGACAAAGAATCGCTAAGATGATTAAACAATGCACATTAAGGTGTTTTGTGATGGCAAACCTGTCATTTGTTTTGCTATGTAACAATCGTTAATTATGTAACTTTTGTGAAAATAGTACACCAATTAAGCAATCAGATTTGGCAGTTTGTCTAACATATATCAATAGTGTAAATGACAAAGCCACTCCAAATGATACTATTTCAAAAACAATCAGTATATTATTTCATATTCTTCCTTTGAGAATACATAAAAATTAAAAAAAAAAAACCACTATACCTTTACTGTGGAAATGATAAATTCTATATATAATAATATAGGTTAGCATCAAAAGTCTTTAAAATTATTAAAACGAAATTTGTTTTCTCAGAAAAGCTCTCTTAGAAATAATCCAGTGCTATAACAGTTATAGAGTGAAGTCACGATAAACAGAAACAGAAGGTACATAGTTCTAGATGAAATCTGATGAGATGTAGCATCAGTGAACCAAAAAGCTATCTGTGGAAACACTGAATAATTTCACTCACAAGAGCAATCACTCTAATCCATATGTGCTCTATTCAGGAACCAGAGCCTCTACCCTCCCATTACCGTGGGGTTATAAAATGTTAATATGAGTTTCAGATATGAATCTTAGGACTAAAAAGTGGTCACATTAAGCTCCTTTCCAAAACACTGCACAGAAATAACCTTGTGGGTATTGCTCTACTAAACTCTAAGGGCCCTATCATGGCGATTTATATAAAAAGAGAAAGACATTACAGAAGACTGGAATTATGAAGCAGGTTTCAATGTTCCAAATGCTAAATTCTGCTTAATCTTAATTAAAAACAGTTTTTCTTTCTACTAGGGAGTACGAGACTTACACTCGGCCCGCCTCCGTGCATCTTCAGAGCACGCACTGTTGCCACCAGCACGACCACGTTGGGCACCAAGCCGGAAGCTCGACACTTGATGTTGAAGAATTTCTCCATGCCAATGTCGGCACCGAAGCCGGCTTCAGTCACTGTGGAGAATCAAGTTGGAAAGTTGCTGTTATCCTCTAAAAACAACAGTAGGGTTTGGCAATCATCGATATGGTTCGGATTCAAAGGAGAGCTTAAATTCCCCGTCACGTCCAGATTACTACACAGCCCTGCACCTTGCTCATACGCAAAGGTAAACGGATTTTCTCCCAGTTGCAGAAAACGTTCTACTTCCTTACATTCTCTAAAAAGATGGCTCTCTACTTCACACCACTGCATCTTGGCCAAGGTCTCGATTTTTTTTTTTCCCTAGTATAACTCAGAACAAAGCTTGTCTTTATACAGCTGGGATTTTCAACTTTTTAATCAGGTTCCAAATTGAATCAAAGAACACTGCTAGCATAGAAAATCCTTTCTCGCTCCTTATGTCATAGACTCGCAGACTCATTTTAGTGCCACTTGGTCATTTCCGCTGACTGACAAAATTCAAGTTTGTTGAGTGGTTTAAGGACGTTGATCATCAGGCTTGATACGATAGCATCTTTATTCCATAACCACAGAGACACTATCAGGGTTCACACCAAGTCTCCCCAGAATGTGCCATCCTGGCATGTAGATAGATTATTTTGAGCTGAAAACAACTGCGACCCAAAAGGCTCAGGAAGAGATTTTTACCTCCCTCTTAACTAAAAGAATTTACAAAAAAAGGGCCTTGTCCAGGAAGAACATTATCACCAGAGCTATCTACAAAGAATATGGGCTAGGTTGGTAGGGGACAGTCCACGGTGCTTGGGGACCAAAGTCCTCTCTGTCCCACCGTCTCTGCATGGCCCAGCAAACATCTGTTTTTCCATCCCCATGTGCACCCCTCTCCTCCCCTTCAAAGTCCCAGACTCCTGCCCCTTCTCCTTAGGTCAGAATGACATATAAGCTCCAATAACTAACTGCCTGTGAGTCCCATATCCTTATGGAGTCCCCACATGTACGAAATTAAACTTGACTTGTTCCTGTTAATGTCACATGTCATTTTGCTTCTTAAATCAGCCGGAAGAATTCGGAGGAGCGGAGGAGAAGTTTTTCCTCCCCGACAGCACTCGTCTTTCGGCATCCCCTCTCCTGGCCCCAAACTGCTAGAACTGTTACTGTGGCCAGCGTGGAGGGAGCAGAGAGAACGTTTAATGCTGCTTTCCAAAATAACGCCACTGACCACGGTCGGCAGCAGGCGTCAACACGCACAGGAGCATGCGCTCTGGGACCAGCAGCACCAGCGCCACCTGGAGGCGTATTAGAAATGCAGAATCTCAGGCCTTACCCCAGACCTATTGGGTCAAAATCAGCATTTTAATAAGATCTCCAGGTGAGATGAATGCCCATTAAAATTTGAGAAGCACAGTGCTCTAGGAAAGGAATACTATTAATGTAATAGACACTAAATATTTATGAAATATACTCTGTATACTGACAGTACAACCAAGACCATAATTTACGGCAGAGACAGGAATTACAGTAAAAAAATTTACTGAGATAAAATCAAAATATTTAAAATGTGAACAAATGAAGATCTCTGTCCCCAGCATTCCCTGAATACACATATTTTAAAAAGAATTAAGGAAATAAAAACGACAAATATGTCACACATAATTTCAAACTCTAAATGCATCAAACAGTTGATCTAATTCTTTATGGTTTCCTTTTAGTACTTCATATGCCCATATAATTTTTATACAATAGGCAGAATTTTGTAGTTCCACTCCGTTACTTTAAAATTATCACAGATTTTCTTGCTGTATTACAAACTTTCAAAATTTATGATTATAAGTGGCAGCTTATAATTTTGTTACGTTGATGTACCAAGATTTATAAATTGTTCCTCCTGTTATTGGACATTTGGCTTGCTTCCAATACAAACAATGCTGCAAAATATCTGTGCGTATGAGCTTTAACCTCTCTTAAATTATATTCTTGGGATAAATTCCCAAGGGTAAGAGTACGGGGCTAGAGTATGTTAAAGAATTTTATGACCGCTGATATGCTTTTGACAAATTAAAAAATATTCCTTTAAAAATACTCAATTTGGAATGAGTATCGCTACAAGTCATTTTTTCCTTTATTATATTTTCTTTGAACGAGACATGTGGCAGAAACAATTGAAAGAAGTAGACAAGCGGTCCTCAACCTTTCTGGCACCAGGGACCGGTGCTCCTGAGAATCTAAAGCTTGGTGATCTACGGTGGAGCGGAGGCCACCGGTGATGCTACCGCTGGGGAGCGGCTGCAAATCCAGATGAAGCTATGCTGGCTCACCTGGCTGCTCACCTCCTGCTGTGCAGCCCCTTTCCTAAGGGGCCACGGACTGGTACCGGTCTGCAGGCCAGGAGCTGGGGACCACTGCAGTAGAAGACATGCCTTTCTATACCGTATTTGAGACCATTCTAGAGATTTTATTAGCAGTGGTCAAAACCAGAGATGATGGTTGATGGTCATGATCCCTGTGCCAGTGGTGGCCCTGGTAAAAGCAATGTTAACTTTGGCATGGTGGTGGTGTAGTGCACCCCAGAAGAGGAATATCCGGTTGACTTTGTCAAAGGTCATTACAGACTGGGCTTCCGTTAGGGAAAAAGACCGCAAGGCCATCAGTGCCAGATTATAGGTGACCGTCCTGCTGGTCAGAATCAAAGAAAGACCACAGACAGGCAGACAGATGGGATCCAGAATCCCTCCCAGCTGTGCAAACTTGGCGAGTTATTTACTCTATTTCAGTCTCAAAAGTCCTCACGTGAGTTGTTGGAAGGACTAAGTAGGTGACACACGTAAAAAGTACTAAGTTACTGTTTTTTGGTGCATAATGGGAGCTCACAAAAATGGTCTGCATCACTATCACCAAAAGAACCGATCTCCTCACTTGCTAGAAATCATACTCAATTCTTAAGCATTGGTCCAATTCCTGCTGCGTCCAGGCACTTTCCTCAGTGGCGGAAGTCCAGTCTCAGGGTCCCTAACCTCAAGCATTCCAGGGATGTGGGCGGAGAGGTCATCTGCTACTGGATGTGAGAGAACTGGAGAGCAGAGCCTTGGGAAAAATAGGTTTTGTCTGAGAGGTCTGGAGAAAGCTGGCAATAGAGCCAGGCTCTGAGGGACAAGTAGGTTTCTCCAAGATGAGAAATAAGGAGTTGGTGAATGGGCGAGGGAGGGCCTCAGGTCAGATGTCCCATTTCTTGGCCACTGCCCTGGCCCTCTTATGCAGAGTTAGCTGCTCCTGCTAGCCCTCTGGTTTGCTCCCTCATGGTGCCCATATCTATCTTTGCATGTAGCACCTTAATTAAACTTAGGTTTCATCTCTCACTTGGAGGGCAGGGGCCATATCTCATTCATCTTTGTATCTCTAAGACCTAATACAGTACCTGCCACATGTAAATGAATGAATAAAGATATGAAGAAACTATCAGAGTGGGACTTGGAACCAATGATGATCTGAAGGCTCTCACTCAATAGAGACAGGTAGATAAATACACAGAACAGAATTACACAGAATTAAAAATGTTCTTATACCTCCCTATCATACTTTTTTTTTTACAATGCTAAAACAGTTTTAATAAAAGATATAAATGCCATACCTGATAAAGATATGACCATCTAAAATGTTTACATAGTCTAGCTAAGCTTAAATTCATGTTTTAAGAGACAAATTGGAAAATAAAAAGTAGTAACAAGGAGAACCTCAGGGAAGGAAACAGGACATGGTAATAAAGGTCCAGGGACTGTGGTTTCCAAATGCTAAGGAAATATGAAGGGGAATGATTGGGGGGGGGGGAGTGGGGGAAATAAAAAAACAAAAACACAAACAAAAACAGAAGTACCAAATTCTTATACTTTGAAAACTGTTCTGAAATACTTCATGTTATCATTTTTATGTTATTTATTTTCAAATATTGGCTTCTAAGGAAAACAGAATGTGGGAAAGGTATGCTGATATACCATCAGTAATTACAAACGCTAGGGCCACTTAATAAGGTACCATCAACGAATGACGACTTCCATGGAGTGCTGTGTCTCAGTGGGTCATGTTATGAGAAGGGGACAAGCCACTTTTACTGCCAGATTCCATTTCCTTGGTACTTCTTGAGAATTGTCAACATAGAAAAACCTGTATGTTTTCCTAGTGATCCACAATAAGCAATTTATTCCCTCATTGTATTCATTGCCCTTAATTTTACATGCGATATGGGCTGAATAATTACTTAACGTTGATTTTAATATAGACTCGTTCTTAAGTCACGAAGCAAGTACCCTTTCTATGATTCAGAATTCCTGAAAAGCATGCACTGTAGACTTCTGAAAGCTGCATATTTAAAAAGGCTTGCAAGAAAATGTTTGCACGTGCCACAGCAATTATTTGTCTTGGCAATCTCTTTTATGTGGGGGTTACAGCTAGTCAACTTTCAACATGAATGAAAACAGGAAACACTGACTAATACTCGTATTATGCGAGCACAGAAGCTATTAGATAGTAATTTTGTAGCATGGCTTGATTCAAATGTCAAAACGCATAATCTGCTCAGAAAGGAAGTGTCAGTGGATTAATTATTTGGACAAATACTGTTAGTAACCTGGACAGGAAACAGAGCTCTGGGTTCAGCTGGAGAGCAAAAGCCGATATTGGACAACCAGGTGGTTGGCCTTCCACGCTGATCTGCTAGGACATTCTGAGTCACACTGTACAAATTAAACGGAAACAACAAACAACTACACACTACTTGGAGGCACATATGATGTCGATGAAATTCTTCAATGCTGCAGAGAAATGATTTTTATATTTCAAATGATTCTATCATGTCCCCAACGAGCAGTTCACAAAAAAGTACAACTGAAATTCAATGACAACTTAAGACTCAGATAAGTAGTCACTGACCGGCTAATTTAAAGAAAAAGAAAAAGCCTTGACATCATCGCCTCACAGGTGGGCCCTATAAAATATGGTTTCAAAAATTCTAGCACCACGAGGGAACTAATGTCTTCTGTCCCCTTCTTGGGCCAAGCGCGCACTCTGGTATCCCAGGTCCCTCTGCTGTCCTGCCCAGAGCTCTCCTTTCCACATTATGCAATCCGTGACGCTTGGCATTCTACTCAAAAGCAATTTTGAGCAAACATATGCATCCTAGCATTAGGAAAAACCTTCATTCCTTCTCACCCACCAATTACTGAACCCCTATTTTGCTGCCTGGCATTTAAGTAACCATCCCTGGACTCGTGTCTCCATTTAGTGAAGAAACGGTACACTTTTTATCTTACTTTATTTTTTTTTTGCCATTGAATTTATTAATTTATTGGCGTGACATTGGTTAATATAATTATACAGGTTTCAAGTGTACAATTCAGTAATACACCACCTGTATATTTCATTGCATGTGATGGATGGAGTTCTGGCTTTGGGTGGTGAACCCACAAGGAAATGGGTCATTTTAACATGACAAAGATGAAAAAGATTAATTAATTACCTAATGGCAAAAAAAAAAAAACATTTTTCCAATCCTTCCCTTTTTGTTTTTTCTTACATGAATTCCCTTGGGTATTTTAAAATTTTTATTTATTTACCATTATGCTAGTAAATTTGAATTCAGCTCTGTTTCACACTTACTTCTGAATGGTCTCCTGTTTTAGTACGTTTACTGAACTCATTCTATTGAATCACAAACCATAAATGTAGACCAATGGTCGTCAACTGGGGATGCTCCTGCCCCCCTGGGGACACGTGGCAACGTCTGGAGTCATTTTTGGTTGTTGTCACTGGCATCTAGTAGGCAGAGTCTATGAATGTTGCTAAACATCATATAATCCACAGGGCACTCTCCCCCGACAAAAGAACAAACACACAAAAACCCAAACCGGAAGTGTCCACTCAACATGCCGAGAGACTGAGATGCTCTGCCATATAGTTTCATCGTGACAGAGGGGCTTTGAACTTTCTAGAGACTGTTCCTGAGAATGTTACAGATGCATTAGATGCAAGAATAAAAAGCTATACAAGATGATAACCTTACACACCATAAGATCTGGATATATTCTAATCACAGTAAAAATCCTGTTCAGCACAGTCTCGTGTGCTGCGTCAACGGTGCGTTCGCGACAACATGGCAGTTCCGTGATGAAAAGTCGTGTGTCACTGGGGACTTGTTGCACTAACTTCCTAAGGAAGAAGGGAGCGATGGGTAGAAAAAATCAATATGGGACAACACAGGTCATGGCAATGGTCAGTCTTACTGCCAGGAAGAAACATATACGAAGGGGAGAAGCTATTCTAGTTAGAAACTGGGGCACAGCGGGAGGCACAGAACTAACGCTTCCTAAGCGCGGTCTGACGGGTGTGCCCAGACCGGTTCTCTCACTGTAATACGGACGTGCTGTGATAACAGACAGCATGGATTCTGGGGTCTTCTCCACTCTGATAGGCCCTTCTTCCTTCCTTTCTTTTTTTTTTTGACTGAATCCAGAAATGTGCTTTCTCTCTTGGAGCCATTCATGTAGGGATGACGAATCACGACCCGCTCTCAGTTCTTGGTCTCCATGCCCATAGCGCAGCACCTGCGGTGGCATTAGGGAGTCGACCGGTGAACAAAGAACGACCCCCGAGAGGGGAAGCTCCCAGGCGCAGGTCCATCTGGGCTTGGTACCCCACATCAGCAGAAACAGGCCGCAGGCAGAGAACCCCTGCTCTGCAGCCTGGGCTCCTAAGAACCAGGTGGTCTCCTGGTGGCCAGGAGGCATTCTGCCATCTTCCCACTGGCTGGGCTTCCCAGCCCCCTCCAGCCAGGCGTCCGCCCTCCCATCACGGGCTGGGAAGTGAGCGACTCCGACTCTCAAGCATCGTTTTTCTTTTTCAAATGGCCTGCTCCTGTTATTACCACCAGCATACAGTGGGAGAAACGGCAACGGATACTCTGGATCTGACATTCTCATTTTTGTTTTTACTCTGGGGAGAACGCTCCTTGGACTCTAAGAATTAAATTAAAAAAACACCAAGATAATTCTTCCTTGAGTTTCTGGCTACTTGACATGCCTGAAGGTTGTCACCAGAATTGCAAATTGAATTTCCAGCTTGCCATGTCACTAAGGGGTCCTTTAGTCCATGTGTACGCAGAAGATTAGAATTTTCAGGTTTCATAGCCACTTTATAATGGTAATAATTCTTCTCTCAACATGATACATGCAACAAACACATAAATCAAATAGAAAACATATTGAGTTTCCCATTACTTTCGGACACAAACTTGAATTTATGGACTGTTAGAGGTCTCACAGAAGAGCTAGTCCTCGCCATCAGCGTGGCTTAAAATGGGCTGAGATAAGAAATACATCTGCTCTGGGCAGATTTTGCTAACTTAATCCTCAAAAGAATTTTTTGTAAACAGAGGGGGGAATAAAACTATAGTTTTCAGTCAGTCAGCACTTTACTTTCTCACAACAAATCAGAAATAAAAATAAAACTTTTGTACAGGAAGAAGCAACGTATATGTTGGACGGAACCTCATTCTGAAGTGCTGTGGATTATACTTCCTGAACAAGGCTGAAAGAAATGGAAACTAGACTCTTCAAACTGCCTTGCTCTACCCCACGTAAACAGTCTATTCAGCTGCAGCTGTCTGCAGATAAACTCAGGGAAAGCGGAGTTTAAGGTCACAGAAGCAGAATTCTGAACTTGAGCACAAGGTGGGGTAGCCTTTGAGAATTTCAATAATTTTTTTCAGTTATTAGAAGGAGACTAATTAAACCAGGATGAACTATTAAATTCACTACATGGGAAGCTCAGCATTATTACTACAGTTGAAAAACAAATGAACTTGATTTAGAACATATTAATTTTTAGGATACAGCTCATCTTAAGTCTATGAAATTATACAAAAAAATTAAATCCTGAAGCTGTTTTGGATTTGTCCATTTATCTCTTTGATTTTATTAAATGTTTCAGGGTCAAATTTCTATAGAGTATACAGATCAACTGGGCAAATATTGGGAGATCTAAAGGAAGAAGAAACCAGTAAAAAAAATGACCTTATTATTGACAGTAGCATGTGTCCTTCTTTCTTATGTTTTTGTTGATGGCAATGTTTTTATTCCTATTAGGGGAAGTTTATGAGTCATATACAACACATGAGAAAGTTATTGGGGAAAGGGAAAAAGATAAGCTAAGTATAAAAAGGACATGAGGCCCCTGGAACCCTATATTTTTGGTAGTAATTAAAACTTCAAAAATACCAGTAATGCCATAGAGATGAGCTCCAGTTTCAGGAGCTAGACTTTGCTTCCTCTACGGAGTTAATTGGTCACAGACACTGGTTCACATTATTTGGACCCATCGTTAATCATCTTGTTTTGTAAAATGATTTGGCCAAAGTGAAATGTAATTTTGGGAAAAAAAATTTTAGATGAAAATTAAATCATATATGTAATTTTTACCTCTCATAAAAATCCAACTGAATTAAATTCACGAATCTCTTATCCCAATAGTTCTCATCTTCTGTTAGGCATCATGAGCATTTGTACAATGTCATTGCTATGAGCAGGGATTTAACCCTTCTGTTTTTAGCAAACATGTGGTGCCCCAAAGTTCTGGCTAGGGGCCTGGAATTCTGGATGGCTGCCTGGGGGCAGAGCTGTTCTCCTGCAGCCCTTGGGACCTGAAGGCTTTGTTACGACCATGCCTTAACTTGAAATAATGGAAAGATGAATGAGAACTATTTTGCCTGAGCAGTTCATGAAGACAAACGCATGGAGGAAAAAGAATAACTGTCATA
>JAQQSQ010002594.1:0-10556 GCA_028627145.1 Eidolon dupreanum | reverse complement strand
TCGCCACGCCCTGCTGCGGGCTCCTGGCAACGGCCAGCCCAGCCGCTTGTAATTCCCTAACCATCTGAGGCGCTCATCACTCTCAGCCTTGGAACTCTCTGTTCCTTTTCACTTAGAACACACTTTCCAACCCAATTTGTCTGCCTTGCAAACTTCTTCTCGTCCCGCTGGCCTCAACTCAAAAATGATGTCCCGCCTTCGGCCCCTTTCCTGTGCCCTAAGAGAGTAAGAAAGAGAAATTGGAAGGGGAGGGGCGAGAAGGGGAGAAGAAGGGAGGAGAGTGGAGGGGAGGGAACAGTGGCAGGGGGCAAGCATATCTAAAAAGATAGAGCACCAGAATCGGGCACTGAAGCCACCTGACTGTTGACTGTGCCTCTTCTCAATGCTTTATGGGCCAAGTACTGAATGGCATCTATCATCATTTATTCAATTTGACTGTTAAAATCATGAATGAAAGGCACTGAACCAACTGTACTTGCCTCGAACCTTGCTAAAATGCCCCTAGCATCCAGGCAGATGACGGAAATGCCCCCTAAGGGGCCCGGGGCACCCCATGTGCAAGCAAAGTCCACTCTCAGGGCTGCAGTGGTTGTCAAGATATCACATGGGTGGAAAGGCCAGGCTCCCGAGATGATTTCCAAGCAGAGAAAGGCAAAGCCAGCCTCCTCACCCCAGCAGGCCAAGCCTCGGGGGTGAGCGCACGGAGCTTGGGTTTGCTGGAGTTTCCCAGCAGCTTAATGAAAATGAATCATCGTGAAGATACGGTCCAGGCTTTCCGAGGTCTAAGGGCCAAAAGGGCTTAGTCTCTCACTTGACATTTAAGCGCAGGGTGTTTGTGGTGGGCGGTGTCTCTTCCCACCAGGAACAGGCCATGGGGCGGGGGGGGGGAGGGGGGAGGTTCTCTGTTGCTGGCGCATGTCCGTCAAGGGTGCCCTGGCACAGATAGAGTTACAGGACATCGGAGTCTTTCTTAGCCACCTGCGGTTTAGCTTCAGGCCCGGAGCCGGGAGAGAATAGCAGTTTTGTTCCCTTGAATGATATGTTCAGTCCATCAGCTTAAATGAGTACAAGATGGCAACAGAATTGGCCAACAGGCTCTGAGAAAAGAGAGACAGCTACCCTCCTCGGGGTTGGCGCTGGGGGTCTGGACTGAGAGGGGATAACGATTTTAAAGCAGAAACGCTTGGACAAAAGGGCCATGTGCCATTTAAAGAAAAATCCAGAGGCAGCTCATGACTTAGTGATTGAGAAGCTCACGAAAGTCGGCTCCAGGTGAGAAGGAGATGCCACGGATGGGCTCCTGTCTACTAGCAGAGACCCCTGCATGCCTGTCCCAGATACACCCCGAGGAGAAAGATGGGAGAGAGGCTTGCGTGTGGGGTGAGGGCCTTGACCCCATCCCGGCTCTGCCACTTGCCGAAAACCTGAGCCTCCACATTCTTCTTTGTAAAATGGGAATAAGTTCCACCAACATGAACTACGAAGACTAAGCGGGACCTGGGTGTGAAGGCCTGCTTGGTGTCCGGCTCCTGGTAGCTATGAAGCCCAGGGGAGAGGAGGGCTTCAGAGGAGAGGAGAGAGAACGGCAGGAGGAGACGGAGAGGGGAGCTCTGTAGGACAGAAGTCAGCCTCTGACACTGTCCCCCACTGTGTCCCCAAGCCCCTTCAGCCCCACGCATAAGAATGCCATCTTCGTTCACCACATTCTGCTTGTCGCTAAGCCTGGAGCAAGTGTAGGGCTAACCTGGGTCTCCAAAATCCAGCTCACTTCCCCGCCTGCTGGGTGTCTGCTGGCCGTTAAGACATCAGAGGAGGAATCCAATGATAACCAGATCAGAGGTGAGGCTCTCGCCTCCCGTTTTAATGTGTAAGGACAAGGGTTTGAGCAAGATGAAAAATCGGGCTTTTTCTTTTCCCATGAGATGAGAAAGGGGGAAGCATGGGACCTACTACATGTTTGAGCAGCACCCTCTGCCTTACTTTCCTTCACGTCTCCTGGTCCAAACTGCACTCATGAACCAGGAAATTCTAAAACCTCCACCGGTTTTAGAAGCTCTCTAGCGGTTCTGTGCTTTTCTGAGGCAATGCTGCTACAGGAGGATGAAGAAGGCTCTAGATTTTATTTTCCATGACACTGCAGGGGTGCCAGCCTGACCCCAGCAAGAGTCTCATTCTGACTGAGATGGGAGAGTACAGTGGCTGAGACAGGAGCCCTCAACCCCACCCGGCTGGCTATGAGAATCTTGGAGGAGCTATGAATAAAAGTCACTGTGTCCTGGCTGCACGCTGACCCACGAAATCAGAATCTCTGTGCACAGGGGCTGGGCATCAATGTGTCCTGTCTCACAGCTCTCCAGGTGGTACCAAGGTGCAGTCAAGGTTTAGCATCATTGGGCTAAAAGCATGAGCTTTGGAGCCAGGCTGCCTGAGTTCAAACCAACCTCAAATGCCACTTTTGCACTGTGTGACCTTAGACGAGTCACTTACCGCTTATGCCTGCCTCTTCATTCATAAACTAATAATTTTAGACCACAGTGGTCAGGATTAAAAGACAGCATAGAAAAGGCACTTTGCACAATGGCTGGGACCTCATCTAAACTGGATAAATGTTAGTTGTGACTGACAATATTTCTGAATAATAACAATCATTAAGATTTGAATACAATGGAACACAGAGGTTAAAATGCAGGCTTTAGGGTCTCACTGCCAGGCAAGGCTGGGTGTAGGGTAAAGAGACAGCTTCTCAGGGCACAGTGTAAAGAACAAGATTCTCAGGTCCCTAAAAGAGCAAGCTGCCCTGGGCCAAGTCTCGGCTCTGCACTGTACTAGCTGTGTGGTCAAGGGCCGGTGATTTATTGTCTTGTCTGCAAAACAAAGCTAATATTCACAGCCTCCTGGTATGTGCAATGAGGGTAAGGGCTACAGAAACCTCATCGGCATGGTGTGAGGCTTAAATGGAAGTAATACATATAAGGAAGTTAGCAGAAAGCCTGACACGCATGGTAAGTGATTAGCTGTTTGTGCGATAGCGAAGAAGACAGGAATGATGCTGTGACTTAAAAAGACGCTTGCTTGAAGCGACAGCCTTGTCTCAGATCCTTTGGGGGCTGTAGACGCATTTAGAATTCAGTGATAACCACGGACTGTCTCCCCAAAAATTCTGAAACACACATGCCTGCTAAAATCTACAGGAAATGTAGATGGAAGTAGAAGGACGCACAGGTCCAGGGTCCTGAGAACCCCAATTTCCTCGAGCCCTAGGAGGCAGCTGACTTTCCAGAGGCCACCTTTAACCAAACCGAATCTCCTTGGCCCCACTGCTCTGAGCTAGTGGGGATGGAAACGACCCTAAGTCACCCATCTCTGGGTAACCAGGACTCCCAAGTCCTCAGATCCTTAGGGAATATGCAGGACTGAAGGATACTGGCTCCGAAGGTTTGTTCTTTGTGAAATTCTATTTTCATATGCTAGATTTGCACTGTTCAATATGGTAGCCACTGGCCATGAGTGGCTATTTAAAAGGTAAGTTAAAGAAATTCAATAAAATTAGAAGTTCAACTCCTTGGTCACACTGGCCACATTTCAACTGCCCGATGACCACACAGGTTGAGTGGCCACTGTACTGGGCTGGGCAGAGACAGAGCACTTCCATCAACGCAGGAAGCTTTACTGGGCAGCCTTGCTCTGGACCAGGGGTCAGTAAACCACAGCCCCCTGGCCAAATCTGGGATAACTAGGTGCCACAGGGAGACTCTACACTGGACCCTGGACCAGAAAAGCATGTTACTGGGAAAACAGGTGAATTCAAAAAGGTCTTTAGTAGGTTAGTTAATAGTTAATAGTTAACATATCCATAATAGTTAGTTTTCTGATCCAATCATGACGTTATTGTTATCTAAGGTGTCACAACAGGGGAGGCTGAGTGGAGGGTATCCGGGAGCTTTGTGTACTACCTGTGCAACTTCTCTGTGTCCAAAATTACTTGAGCATAAAGAATGACTTTTTTTTTAATGATGTTCTGTCTTCTACCACCAGCCAGTGCTTCTCATGCATACAGGGTCCAAGAAATTTCCCTGAGCTTGCTCACAAACTCCAGCAACTTAACCCCGTGGAAGCTCCAGAAGGAGAGAGAGAGCAGCTTCTGGGGTGGGCCAGACGACAGCTTCAGGATCAGGATGACTGCTTGCTGAGCCCCAAACGTCCCCCTGGCTGACTTCATCAGTTCTTAAGACACCTCCTCGCAGAGGCCCTCCCTGATCACCTTTTCCCCCACAATCACTTTCTACCACATTCTTGGTTTAAGAGCAATTACGCCCCCTAAAATGTGTTTTATTTCCACTCTCTTGTCCTGGGTCAGGCCCCTGGTGGCAGCTCAGTATACATTACGAACAATGAGTGGCGTGTCCCCCTCCATTCCTGTGGTTTCCTGAGCTTTGGGCTCAGGGCCGACCCAGCACAGGTCTCGGTGTGCCCATGCGAACAGGATAAGTGCGGGATGACTTACTCGTAAAACTCTGCCGCCGGCGTGAACTTGTACTTGGAGTACTTGGTGTGGTTGCCCAGCACGGAGGCATTGAGGAGCTTGGGGTCGGTGCAGTTGGGGCTGTTCCAGGCGTGGCCACAGTCAGTCCAAGGCAGGTTGAAGGTAAAAGAGGAGAAGAGGTAGTAGAGCGACCAGGCGATGATGACATTGTAGTAGAAGCCGACGTACAGGGCGATGAGGATCACGGCATAGCCAACTCCTGGGTGAGGGGCGGGAGAGGGGAGTCAGGTAGGGGCTTACAGGCCCACGCCAGAGCCAGCTCTCCCAGGGAGCTGGCTCCAGCCACCTGATCCTAGGAGCAGATTGTCAGAGCCAAAGCTGTACTCCCTAGGCACCCACCATCAGTTTACCTGAACACAGTCTCTTGCCACTGGAGCACACTGGGCAGGCCAGGTGTGCCAGGACTTTAGTGCCCCCAGGGAGCAGCTGTGTTGGGCATTGGAGTAAAAGTATCCCCGTTCCTTTGCCCCCTGGGGGTAGGATAACATTGAGGCATATTAACACTCTCCCCCAGTGGGATTGAGCTCTTGGCCCATGGTGGATCTGGTTTATTGGCTGCATCCCCTTTCCTCTCCCCTACTGGTGCTCCCTGGAATCGCCTACCAAAATAACTCCTTACCCTGAACTCCTTGTCTCAGGACCTGCTTCTGGGGAACCCCAAACAAGCACTATCCATCAGGAATTCGGCCCTGTGTGAAGTTCTCTGGGTCCTGTTTTCAACTACCTGCCTTATGTGCCGATCTCATCTTCCTGAATGTATCAGAAAAATGTTCCTTCAGGGCTAGTTCGATGGCTTTTGCCCACAGGAGACAGATTTTTTTTTTTTTTTTTTTTTTTTTGCCTGTGTAGCCTTGCTTTAAGGAAGTAGCCTTAATCATTATTAACATGTAAGGTTTGGATGAGGCTAATCCCTCACTCTGTTGATCTAGCTGTAGGCACGTGACTCAAGCCTGGCCAATCGGAGTTCTGCTTCTCTGTAGCCACAGTGATTGGTTGCTAGATGAGCATGTGACTCAAGTCAAACCAATGAGAGTCCTTTCTGGGACATTTAATGAAGCTATGAAGACATAGGGTGATTTTTTTAAAAATGTTGTCATTGTTAAACTGGGTAAGATTTAATCTCGTTGCTGATGGCCAGCTCTGCTAGCATCCTAGAAAAATGCCTGAGACCGATGCTAACAGTGATGAAAACAAACTTGAGAGAAATCGAGAGAGATTCCAGAAAACATTATTCAAGGACCTGGATCAAGCTATACCTGAAGCCAACGAGAAACCCCTGGACTTTACTGTCTCATAAACCAATAAATTCTCTTTTATATTCAAGCCACTTTGAATGGGATTTCTGGAAATTAAAAATAAAGTTCCTAACTGATACACGTGTCTTAGAATCCTCCTATGCCAGCCTGTACCTACTATAGGACTAAGTACGTAGAAGGGACTCAGAGACTCGTGCCAGCTGAGAAGAGGCTCACAGGAGTCGCACTGGTGCTCAGTGCCATCTGGACCCAGGTCCCTATCAGCGCTTGGGAGACACTAATGCTTACTCCACGCCCTTCTGACAGCTGTATAGGGGCCAATAAATGGCAGTCGCTATGGCTACTTTCTACGTCTCGATGTGTCCTACGTCTCGAATGCAAGCTTCATCTTATATCCCAGCTGTGATCAATTAGTTGTGGCTGTTGCATGAGGACTGTGAGGTGGCTTTCTGGCTGAGCCCACGAAGGTCTATAATGACTTTATCATATCTGCCGTGGGAGCAAGAGGGGAGAGCAGTGAGCTGGGTACTTCTAACACGTCTATATTTTCCATATAGGAGACAGACGCCCACTGATCACTCAGCTGAAGAGCCTGGATTGGAACTCAGGCTTCCATACTTTCTAGGCTTAAGCTATTCCTGAAACAATGAATGTTCTCCATGTAACTTCAGATGGTGGACATGCTTGGCCAATAGCTGTGAATCCAAGAGAGCTGGTTGACCTCAGATCCCACCTTTAGAGAAGATTCTCCAGGGGCACCATGGAAGTCTCTCTGGACAACTTCAGACTCTCCCAGACCCATTTCTTTACCTTTGAAGAATGGGCAGATCTTCCACACTGTGGCCGCCCCTTCTCGGTTGTACTGGCCCAGAGCCAGCTCCATGTAGAAAAGAGGCATCCCAGCGATGATGAGAAAGAGTGTGTACGGGATCAGAAAGGCACCTGGAGGACACAGAGGCAGGGTGTGAGCCCTTAGACCCTGTGCAGCCTGGGCCTGCCCCATGGGGCGTCTAGGTCAATGTCAGCCAGAGCCTCGAGGGTCCTCATTTATCTGCTCACCCGCCACCTCCCAAGGGCTACTGTGCAGTAGGTACCTAGAGTTACACGGGACAATTAGTAAAAATAATTGTAACAGTAATAATAGTTGTAGTAGTAGTAATAATTATAATTTTGAGGTTCTGTAATCAACTTCGTAAAATCTAGATTAATCCAAGCTAAACAGGCATGTTCTTGCACGATTCACCTAGCCTTCGACACGCCAGCACACACTGTGAAGTGCCATGGTGAGGTTCGCAGGTGCGGTCTGTACCAAATTTATTCCTTTCGTGAATCATCTCTTTGGAGAATGCCAGTTGCCCCAAACCTTTCCTTTAATAGGTAAGAAAATTAAGACCAGAGAGGGAGAGACAGTGCTCAAAGTGACATGGAATCGAGTTTCTCATTTTGCTCATTGCTATATCATTTTAAGGTCACGCAGGGCTTTCTCAAACTTGATCTCACTGGACTCTTGTTATCCTCACAATAGCTCACAGACATAACCAGACAGGGTCATTCCATCCCCCCGCCCTGGGAAATTGAGGGCAGAGAAGGAGGTTGAATAGGTTTGCACTGCTGGTAAGTGACAGAAGCAGGATTCGAATTCAGGCAGTTGAATTCTGGAGCAAAGAGGTCAGAGGCACATGTCTCTGACCAGGGAGGGTGCCCCCCTGGAGCACTGCAGGAAGTAGAGGGGTGCCTTGGCAATGGGCAGCTCCTGATCCCTGGGAGAATTCCTGGGGGAATTAGACACATCTGAGTTCTAGAAACAATTCTCCGTGTGCCTGGAAGTCTGGGGTGAGCTTAGCGGGCTCTGACGCTGTGAGGTGACTCACTGGGACACATGCCCGTCAGCCCAGGCGGCAAGCTCGACCAAAGCAAAATGCCAGCCCCTTTTCCTGACGTGGCTGGTGGTGGCCAGGCCAGATGCACACTCCTCTGGCCATTGGCCTTTGGCTGAGATGCCGTAACCTTGGAAACCAAACACTCTCTGTCCCACCCACACCAGGAAAGCGCAGAAATTGGAAAATATTTAATGATTATAACATCAGAAATATAATATTCCCTTCTGTGTCCCTGGCACTTTCCACACAATGTCTCATTCAGTCTTCTCAACAACCCTAAAACACAAAGATTATTATTACTACCTCCATTTTCCAGATGGGAAAACTCAGGTTCCAAGCTAGCAGAGAACTGTGGCTGTCACATGACGACCAGTCCTCCACTTTCTTCCCAGCAAGCCCAGGGCTTTTAGGGACAAAGCATGAAGGGTTGGCCCCAGTGCTCTTAGACCCAGCGCCTGCTGTAGCAGGAGATGGACCAGCAGGGTGGGCAGCAGGGAAGAAGCTACTGGGACGTGAGTACCTCCTGTTATCAAGCAAAGCACTGGGCATTGGGCATCTGTGACTCCATTTACTCTTCCCAGAAACCATCTGAGGTAGCAACTGTGATATCCATTTTTCAGAGGAGAAAACTGAGGCTTGGAAAAATTAAGTGGCTTGACCAAGCTCACCCAGCTGGTAAGTGATAGGTCTGGGATTTGGACCCAGGTCTGCCTGGCTCCAGAGCTTCAGAACCATTCTCGATATATTCTACGGATTCCAGAACATTCCAGCCTAGATTAAAAACTGTCTTGGCGGTGGAGGTGTTCTGAAACTGAGGGTCTGGGGCCACCTGAGCCACCTAGTCTGTTGGTTGCAGGCTGGTCCAACGCTCTGGGCCCTGCTCCAGGCTGGACTTCTTTGAAACGGCCACACGCCTACCTCTCTCTTCCTCTCCACATTTCTGGCTTTCGATCTGCACCCTTGTCCCTCCACACAGAGAAGGCGGGTCTGGCACCTGAACCTACGTCTGTCCACACTACTGACAATAATGCAATGCTGGCGATGCTGACGGAGGTAGGCGGTGGTGGTGGAGGCGGTGGTGGGGTTGGTGAAAAGAACAAGACCATTTCCTGAGCATCTGTCACATACCAAGCCACACACTAAGTTTTTTACATAACCATTCATTTAAAACTATCCCCGAGAGACAATGATGACGAATCCATTTAACAGATGAGGAAACTGAGATTTAAAAAGGCCAAATTGCTTGTCCAAACTAGTAAGGACGCAGCCTGGTTTCAAAACTGGATTTGTCTGAGCTTCACTTTGCCTCATGGCCACCTGTCACTCCCCTTGGGGGCCCAGAGCCAGAAACTAGGGGAAATAGACACACTAAACTGTTTAATAGGCCTGGAGACGGAAGTCAGTGGCCCCAGGGACTATGGGAAAAAAGCCAGGAGCCACAGCTCAGGTCTTGGCACCAGTTTGCCACTGGCGACTGACTCCACGTCGTTTTCCACAAGGAAGGGAAAAAGCAACAGCAGCCAATAACCGGGCGTCCACGCTGGCCAGTTTTCTTAACTCTGAAACTTTGGGTGGCACTGCCCACAGGTAGGTGAAATGTCCCATCTGATATTCCTCTCCCCTCGTGCTGGCTGGGAGTCCTGGCCAAGGGCATGTGATGTACACGTGTACTTCTGCACGCAGACACACTCACACACTCACACACTCACACACTCACACACACGAGGAAAACCACTGCCAACCGAAAGCGGTTCCGACCGGTGGCCTTCGGATAGATTCAGTAAGGAAAAGCATATATCCATCACCTCTAGCTCTACACACACTGCCTGACACCCTACCACGAGGGAGGAACCCCACTGGTCTCAGAGTTGTTCTGGAACCCTCTGGGCCATGCCGAGTTCTCAGGAAGGGAAGCCCAGTGGTTGCCAAGTTCTGAGCTGGAGCAGAGCCTGTTCGGGTAAGAAGGACCCCAGGAAAGGGGTGGGGAGTGCCTGCAGGAGGGGGCTCAGCAGGAGGCGCAAGGGACAAGGCCTGGTGGAGAACTGAGGGGAGGAAGAGGGAGTGTGACCAGGGAGAGGCTGCAGGACAGAGAGCAGGGTCCCCTGAGACCTAGTTGGACCCACGTCCCAGACTGTTGAGGGCTCGAATCCACAATCTAAATTCTGGCCACACCCTAACATATTAAGAAGCAAAAACCCACTGAAATGTCCCTTTGGTACCCGCAGCTCAGCTTACGGGTTATCACTGCAGCCAGCGTTCACCAGAGTCCCAAGAAAACCTTGGCCAATGCCTAGGGCAGCCAGGTTTGGCCCTCCTCTCCAAACATCCCAAGGGCAGAGTAAACACCAGGTGCAAGAGAGGATGAGATTTCAACAGGAGATAGCGCTGCTCCCAGCCGGCTGACCCAGACATGTGCTGGGCTGGGGACACAGGCACACATGGAAATCTACACTGCACATGTCTGCAGATTTAGAGATGACACATCAGGCTACGGCTGCTCACTAAACCACGTTCTCCCCTCCTACTTGGTAACTGGAACTCTTTAATGGTCCCATATAAAGTTCGAGTTCGGAACCCTCAGCTTTTGGTGCTGGGCACTGGCATATGTCGGTCTGGTGAGCCCCGTTTGCCCCTAGCCCCTCCTGCCCCACCCGGGCTCTGTCCAGACCTGTGTTGAGGGCTTTTGCGCATGTGTGTGGCTCTCACGCCCACCTGTCCAAGCTCTGTCCGCAGCCTCTGCGGATAACAGGCCTCTGGCCTCCCCCTCGGGCCTGGGGCTGCGCCAACTCATAGCACAGTTCACGTTCCAGAAGGAGCCAGGTGGAAGGCCCACACAGACCCAGAGGGGGTTGGGGTGCTTGGGCGGGGAACTCCAGT
>JAQQSQ010002593.1:0-10558 GCA_028627145.1 Eidolon dupreanum | reverse complement strand
TATATATATATAGTTATTTTATCATATGTTTCCTTAACACTATCTTCTGCTCATGAGGTTTTTCTCATTCCTGGTATTCTAAGAATACCAGAAGTCATTTGTTTTCTTTATTTCCCTCTTGAGCCTATGTAGAGGTTTGGTACATAGTGAGCACCCAATAAATATGGGGTGGTCTCACCAATAGACGAGCTAGAAAGTTGACTTCTTCAGGAGAGTATGTACAAGACAGGGCTGGAAACTGATTTTCCTCTTCTGCTGGTTAAAGTCTGATTAGATTAGTGAAGAGAAGGTAGGATGTGACCATCCTGTGAGACTGTAAGCAAACTTGAGCAGGATTGTGGGCTTTGTGTCTTTAAGAACTTAATTCACACTATCTATAGTATGCTTCCTAATTATATCCTTTAAATGTTAAAACACTTTTTTCTTGTTCTTTAGGGGAAAAAGTCATGCTTCAAAAAAACATTTCATCAATGATTCAATCAAAGAAATGTCTTAATGAGAAGACAAAGTGAAAAAAAAAATCCCCAACATTATATTTGGGCAGATTTCAATAGTTAATTTAGATTTCAAAATGTGAATGTAAATTAAAAGACTAAATACTTAAAAGTCAAAATATTCCATATTTGACATTAAAGTCAGTGAATTGATCACATTTGCTGAATGTAGCTAGTAAAAAGTGCTAATTTATGGCTAAGTAATTAAACAGGGAGGCAGATGGAGAATCAAATGAGTTTTCCTCACATCCAAATTTGCATACTGTTTCTAATAGTGCACACAGTTATGTCTCTATATGGCGCCCTCCAGTATTGGAAGAACATGGAGAGCTATTTATGTCAGTTTTGCTCACGCATCACCAAAGAAAGAAAAGGGGAATTATGCAGAAACATAGACTTAGAAGATAAACTACAGAGCTCAGTTGGATGTTCTGTGTTGTTCTTCACTCATTTATTCCTTTTGTTCCCATTTCACAATGGGAAGAACAGGCAACTGTGAAGCAATAAAATTCTCTCCATTCTCCACTATGTAACAGAAAACACACTGGTGTAGGAATCAGAAGACCATTTAATTCCAGTTATCTCATTAACTAGGTATGTGACATTGGGTAACCCTCTTCTCTCTAGTCCTGAGTTGCCTCATTAGACACTTGAGTTTAATTTGACTAGATTATCTCTGGGCAGTATGGTATTGTGGAAAAAGCAAGGGCTCTTTTAATCTTGGACCAACCACATACTAGCTGAGGGATCCTAGAAAAATTACTTTAACCACTGGGTACTACAGTTTTTTATCAGCAAGATGGGACTGTTGGCTGATTATTTCATGCAAAACTCTTAAAAAATGCTTGGGATATAATAAGTACACCTCAGATGTTAGCTATTATCTCTAAGATTGTCTCCTACACTAAGAGTCTCTGAGTCTATTGAAATATGCAGAAAGGTAACTTAATGAAGCCAATCTGGGCTGCTCCTCCTCTGTATCAGCCTGCGGTTTCTAGAAATCACTAGCAGGGGTTATTTAACTCTCAGGACCTCACTTATACTGTCCTTGATGCCATAGTGCCACCAGAGGTTAAATTTTCAATCCCTTCCAGGCTGTGCCAGTGCTCATACCCACCAGAGTGGAACTGACTGGGGCAAATGGTTCATCAATAACACTATCCTCAGAGCTGTGTTCAGGATTGCCAGTGGAAGTTGCAGAAGGAAACCTCGACCACCATCTCCCCTGCCTTTAGTCCCAGTGCTCAGTAGAGAGGCTCTGAGTGTGTATGGCTCTGGGATGGCATAAAAAATACAAAATGTGACCTAGACTTGAGCCATCAGACATCTTCCCTCACCCACACATACACTAACACAGAGCTGTGCCAAGGAGAGAAGCAATTCCCTTATTGCTGTGTGCAGAGGTCATTATTTAATCTTTCACTGGCTTTTTAATCTCTCATGAATAGAATGATCAGGGGCCAGTTGGCCTTACTGTCTACTGCATTTTCATTTTTGTGTTGTAGCCAGTTGTTTGGGATTACAAAAGTACTGAAGTCTTTAAAATAAAGTTGTAATAGATGTCCATCACTGGAAATGAGGCCATTTCGTTTTCCTTAGAGTATCTTGATTTACTTCTTAATGTCCTACTATAATAGAAAATCAAGATGCTTTGCTCTTCCCTATCCAAGAGCTGAGAACTGAGTTCAAACCAGGCAACTTGGATTCTTTTGTCTTGTGATATTCGTAGATTATGTATGTATACATACATACGTATATATGAATATACATGTAATGTAACATACTTTTAAGTTCATCTTTATTAAGGCTTCTGCTGTGTGAGAGTCTACTGTGGCTTTCTTGAAGAGTATCTGAGAGATCATCTTGTATTTTCTTCTGCCCTAGGTTTTTTTCCTAGCTCAAGATCAACTTTTATACTAATTTCCAGTGTTGATGTTTCCTGGACTCTATAATTAGTGTAAATTAGAATCTCAGATGCATGAGGCAGCGGCTTAATTTTTATTTCTTTTTATTTTTTACCTAGAGCCCAAACGGAAAACAGATCAGCTTTCTTCCTTAACTAGTGGCTGTGCTGATGGATGAGCCTTTTCTGGTCCACTCTTTTGCTGAAGTTGCGGTTACTTGACAATTTCGCTTCATGCTGGGGTTTTCGCTCCCCCTTCATTTCATCCAGGGCCCCAGCACCCATCTCTATATGAATATGGAAACCCAGATCCCTTGATCATCTGGATCAGCAACCACCCCCCAGTGTATCTGCAATGTCAGCTCATGTGGGGGTTTTCAGTTCTCTCTTCTACGCAGCCCTGGGAATTCTTTTTTCTTTCTTACGAGCTCAACCTTAACATTTTAAAAGGTTTCTAAAAACTATATTTTAAGCAGCATTTCTAGGAATTTTTTGAGAGAGGTTTATGTTATCTTAGCCAGCCATCTCGCCAGCAGCATCTGGCCTCCCATTATTGTTTTCCAAACGTCTTTTGCTAAGAGATCACTGTTATCAGAATGATATGAGCATCAGGCTCATTATACATAGCAGGTTACATTTATAGGAAGAGAGAGAGAGAGAGAGAGAGAGAGAGAGAGAGAGAGAGATTGATTTACTAAGGAGGGGAATTCTTTTACATTTGAAAGTATAATTTTGAATCAGTTCTCTGGGGCTTATCAGTTTTTAGTCTTCCCTAACTTATAGTCTGAACACAGGGGGTTGAATTATTGTTTTAGGACTAATTGCCCAATGTGTGAATTATTAGATCTTTTGCTTTCATTTTTTTCCCTCTGTTTATTAGCATCTCTACTGTTGGCTGGGCCATGAAAAAAAGATGTCATGCAAAACACTTAACAAAGCTATTTAGTGACAATCATTAACATCTCTGATAGAACCATGATTGGAAAGTTATAGGAACGATAGGCTAAAAAAAGACCTGAATCTTCACCATCTCTGCTTTTGTCCTCTTATTTTATATGTACAAATTTGACAGCTGAATCTGAAATCCATAGGACCACACTGTTACTATGGGAATTTAAAACTCTGCTCTGCGGACCTATAGAGTTCCCCAGAGAGTCCTCAAAGAATTCTGCAGGAAATAATCTATCTGTTTATTTATTCAGCAAATATTCACTGAGTGCTGGCCAGATGTCTGGCACTGGGTTGCGTATGGTCTTTGGGGAGATAGAACTGCCAAGATTCTGGCCCTCACTCTTTTAACCAAAGCATTTCTGCGGGCATCTGTTTTAGAGCTGGCATTCTGTATAAAGGGGGTTCTGGTTAAAGGAAGTTTGAAATCTTCTGTGACATATGCCCTTATTGAATATAAGTTTTTATTAAGCAAATCCTTTTTGGGGCCATGGCCTAATAGTTGTGCAAACATATTGCACATCCAGCAAAATAATGAACATGTACTGGGTGTGTGTATTATTCAGCGTGGCTATATTCTGCTACTGTAAAAAACGACCCCCAAACCTCAGTGGCTTACAACATAAAAGGTTTATTTCTTGCTCATATTATATGTCCACCACACATCTTCTGTGGCTTTGCTTCACATATCATCCTACTTTGGGACTCAGGGTGACAGAGCAGTCTCTAGCTGGAACGTTGCTGGCCCATGGCAGGGGTGAGAGAACGTGAAAAAATTTACATTGGCTCTTGTGGCTTCTGCCTGGAAACTAAACATATCACTGGTAGAGCCTTTGCATTGGCTTAAACAAGTTATATAGTTTCACCTGACATTATTGGCACGGAGAGATATAATCTTTCCACAGGGAGGGGCAGCAAATATTTGAGGATGATAAAGCAAAGTGTCATAATACTCAGTAAATATTTGTCAGTTCAACAGCTCTGCACAACAAATAATCATGTGCCAATGTATTCTCAAATCCCAACCATATAAGCCAGTCTCTCTGAGTGAGTCTATGACTGTGTGCATTTTTATTTAGTTTAAAATAATCTCAAGATTTTTTTTTTCTTACCACAACTAAGTAACAACTACCCTTCAACAACAACTGGGTAAAGAAACCACAGCATCCTTTGCCCAACCCCACATCTCTTCTGCTTTTTCAAAATGCATTGTAAAACATTAGAAAGAAAAAGATCCAGAACTTCTAAGGATTAAGAAGAAATTCACATCAGCAGAAAGCTAGGCTGTAAACCCCAAGGAGTTGAAGAGCTTAGTTCCGGAGCCAGATTGTATAAGACGGGGCTTAAAAAATAATCTGGAGCCATCCTATGCAAAACAAATTGTCCGCCAAGAGGAAGCCTCAAAGGGTTGCAGAGTATGAAGGAATGAAATGGATTCCAGACTACCATGAAAATTTTCTTGATTGAAACAAGACCAATTTATAGAATCATGCTCTCTGTGAATCTACGATTTCCCCCTTTTTTTCTGCACAACTATGAAGGAAGGCATATAGAACATTTTGGTGTAGCTGGATTGCATAGAGGAGAGATACTTCTCTGTGTAAAGAGATATATGGATGAAAGCTATGGTTGCACTCTGCTCTGCAAGTGACTGAGACATTTGACTTAAATTATCTTTAGCAAAAGGGAATAATACTGGACTAATCTGTGCAAAGGTGCCCTGACTGTATGCTCTAATGGCCTGGCTTCGGCTCTCTCTCCAGCATTAGCTCTCATCACTCTGCCCCAGCCACAGTGAGCTCCCCGCCCCCATGAACACCCTTGTTCCCACCTCTCTGCTGTAGCAGTTGTGGGGCTCTTCATCTTGAATACCCTTCACATGGCTGACTCATTCTTGGGGTCTCTGTCCAAATACTGCCTCCTCAAAAAGGTCTTCCTTGACCACCCTAATGAAGTGACTGTCCTGGTCAAGTTACACACTTATTTAGTGATTTCATAAATATCTAACAGATGCCTACTACATGCCAGGCATTTTTCTGTGTGTTGGAACCGTGAATCAAACAGACAAGAATTCTTGCCATGTGGAGGTTTCTTTCAAATGGTGAGAGTTGAACAGTAGATGGGATGGTTAATTTTGTGTTTTAGTTTGGCTAGGCCATGGTGCCTGGGTGTTGAGCAAACACCAGTCCAGATCTTTCTGTAAAAGTATTTTCTAGACGCGATCAAAATTTAAACCTGGTGGGTGGGCCTCATCCAATCCATTGAAAGCCAGAAGAGAAAAGACTGTTTGCTGAGGAAGAGGAATTCTGCTTCCAGCCTGTATTCAGGCTTGAGACTGCAGATTCAATTCTTCTGTAGGTCTCCAGCCTGCTCTGCAGACTTTGGGCTTGCCAGTCCCCCAATCCTATGAGCAAATTCTTTAAAATAAATATTTTCTCTCTCTCTCTCTCTCTCTCTCTCTCTCATATATATATATATATATATATATATATATATATATATATATATATTTGTGGGGTCCACTGTGAAATGAATATATAGGACCCTTGTTAAAAAATTATTAACAGTGGAGCATTAAACCAGGCACGAGGCCCTTCTGAGAACGGGGTCCTGTATGCATGGGTCTTGTGCCCATGAAGCCAGCCCTGCTCCCAGGACTGGGCTGCCTCAGTATCCCCTCTTTGCTCAGTCACTGCCCTGGGGCAGCCGTGGGCAGCGTGGCCCAGTGCCGGGCACTGATGGATTTTAGAGCCCAGCAGGCGGGATCCTCCGTCAATTCTGCTCCCTGTTGTTGAAGGCCTGTGAGACGAAATTCAGGGAGTCCATACATGTGCTCAAATTTATTTTGTGTGTATGCGGTTTTTGTCTTTTGTCTCTTAAGAAAGTGGAAAATGAACATATTTTCCTCTTTTTCCACTGAATACCTTAAAAATAGGGGTTTAATTCTGATATAATTTATTTGTATTAATGGTGTGAAGTGAAGTGGTGATTTAATTCGTGTGCATGTCGTTGTACGCTTTTTTTAGGAATTCTTCTAAGGATAAATTTCTACAAGACAAATTACTGGGTCAAAAGTTACGCACATTTTCAAGATCTTTCAACATATTCATGCATCATGATTTTCTCATTTCTGAAGATCCAAAACTAAATATTTAACAAAATTCTTTTCGCATGTTTTAAGTTAGATTTATTTTCTCTAAAACAATAAAGGGTTAATATATTTTTGATTATTCTAAATGATTATCTTTATGGCTTTTGCTTTTTTATACTTGGTATTTTAATAAAATCAGTAGTGCTTCTGAAAGAAATATCAGGAGGCTTTCTAAAAATATCACATCTTTGCAAAACTGTTCAAATTTAAAAATGAAATGTGTCCCTAATAATTGAATCCCACTGAAAACCAATTCATTGCAATTCTAAGGAGGAGAGAAAAAATTGCATGGTGAGAGGCGTGACTGTCTCACGTCACCCATGACTTGCAAACTTGCTTGAACAAAAACCTGGAGCCCAGATGTACATGAAGAAAAAAATTCAGGCTTTCAGCTTCACGATAGTAATATGATGCTTCATCTCTTAGAACAGGATAGTATGCTGTGGTTTTTAATCTTGTTAGGGACCACCTTGTCTCTTTCATTTTTGCATGCCTTTAGTCTAATTTTTTGGTTGCACTAAAGGTGCAGAGTAAAGAA
The DNA here is from genome assembly GCA_028627145.1 of Eidolon dupreanum. Taxonomy (NCBI): domain Eukaryota; kingdom Metazoa; phylum Chordata; class Mammalia; order Chiroptera; family Pteropodidae; genus Eidolon; species Eidolon dupreanum. The sequence continues at coordinate 3,524 of JAQQSQ010002593.1, read as the reverse complement.
ACATGCTCCCATAGCACATCATGCAGCTATAGCTGCATTTACAATTTATAGTCTCTGTATAATCAAGCTCTCCCTAAATTAGTATTTTAAATTCTACATGCTTAAAAGTTGCACTTTCTATGAAACAGCTGGTTTCATGGTATCAGGGAGTGTGATGCCACCAGCTTTGTTCTTCTTTTTTCAACAGTACTTTGGCTATTTGGTGTCTTTTGTGGTTCCATACAAATTTTAGGATTGTTTTCCTATTTCTGTGAAAAATGCCACTGGACTTTTGATAGGGATTGCATTGAATTTGTAAATTGCTTTGGGTAGAATGGACATTTTAATAATATTAATTATTTAAGTCCATAAGCATGGACTTTCATTTATTTGTGTTTTCTTCAATTACTTTCATCAATATCTTATAGTGTTCATTGTACAAGCCTTTCATCTTCTTGGTTAAATTTATTCCTAGGTACTTTATTCTTTTTGATGTAATTATAAATGGATTGTTTTCTTAATTTCTCTTTCTGATTATTTGTTTTTAGTGTATAGAAATTTATTTATTAGTTCTAACACTTTTTTTGGTGGTACGTTTAGGGTTTTCTATATATAATATCATATCATCTTCAAATAAAGACAGTTTTACTTTTTCCTTTCTAACTTGGATGCCTTTTATTTCTTTTTCTTGCTTATTGCTCTGGCTAGTACTATGTTCCAGTACTATATTTAATAAAAGTGGTGAAAGTGGGGATCCCTGTCTTGTTCCTGATCTTAAAGAAAAAGTTCTGTTTTCTACCATTGCATTTGATGTCAGCCATGAGTTTGTCATATATGGCCTTTATTCTGTTGAAGTATGTTCTCTCTATACCCAGTTTGTTGAGAGTTTTTGTCATGAATGGATGTTGAATTTTGTCTAATGCTTTTTTCTGCCTCTGTTGAAATGATCTGTGGTAATTTTCTTTGACAGTGTTTATAGCACCAGATGATTACTATCCTATAGTCGAGTTTATTTTCAGTGACTTGTCACTATTACTGATCCCAGCCTCTAATGAACAGTATTGAGATCTTTGTTCAGTAGGTGCTTCCTACCATGTCTTTTTAAGCTCTTGTCTTTTTAACATGTACTCTTACTGTGTCATTTAAGTGGCCCTTAGCATCATGAGCAATTCTTTGAAATGGTTTGAATGTTGGTCTATCCACAGCTTTACCTGCTTGTATATGTGACTGTGGCTCAAACCTTGCTTCCCCATTGTCCTCACCAATAGTACGGTGACATCGGCACTTTCTCCCAGTTGCCTCTCTGGGATCTGGGAAGAAGATGAAAATTTGCACATGAAAGGGATATAAATTGAATTTTAAAAAATGAAATAACTAAGCTTTTAAGATTTTTTTAAAAAAGTAAACAAAAATTTTCAGATGTGAAATTAGCTCACTTAAGTTCATTCAATGGATTCAGGCAAGTTTTTTTTTTTTTCCAAAAAAATTTTTTCAAGAACATATTTGTTATACCAAGACATTTATTTGTACTTGTTGTATCAGCTAAGACTTTGGGATTTGAATTATTTAAGGACAGTATACTTGTAACAGATGTCCTAACTGGGTGAGGTCAACAGGGTTCCTGAGACATGTGAACTCTAAAGGATAAGAGTGGACATCTAAGAATGTCTGTGTTAGTTTCTGTCATTTTATAGGATCCGGAAGTTCCTTGGGAAAAAATTTTACATTCAGAACTCATGATACCATGAGACACGGCAACTCTGTCTCTCTCTTGCCAACTGTGAAGGATTCCACACATTTCTATGGTCTCCCAAATCTCAGGACCACATCAGAGTTGTCTGATCCTATTTAGAGTTTGCAGAAATTGTGAAAAATGTTTCTAAAATGTCTTTATTCTTAATTAAATTTCCAGGAGGCCCAGAAACTCATGGGCAACATAAGTAAATTCAATTAGAAATATTCTGCTATCTCAACTCACGAATGGACATCTCCTTCTTACTTTTTTTATCCTGAAGATTAAATGGGGTGGGGGAGTGGTTTGAGGGAGAAAGCCTAGTAGTTTCTCGTAGCATATTTCCATCAAGTTTTTTTTACCTTGGTGCCTGGGTTTTTCTTCCTTAACAGTTTTCAAAATTCTTTTAGGGGTGAATGCATACCATAGATCAATCACCAAAGCCTTATTTTATGTTTTCTTTTGTATTGTGTACTGTATCACTGAAAAAGCTATTATTCTGACTTTAATTAAGGTAAAACGCATTGAAATTTTTTATTGCACTGTTGGTACAAGTCTGGACTCTGAATTACTGTTGTGCGTTTAGATTTGTTTGCATAAGTCTAAGTGTGCGTATTCTTGTTGATTCTCTTTTTCTGCTTTGTGCTTTGAATTTTATGCTTTTGATCTAAAAATATCATTTAGTTTTTACATTTCTTTTACTTTTCATGTCCATTTGGACAATGGCACACTCACTGATCTCTACTATTGTTATCTCATCTCTCTGTTAAGGGCTAGCACCTTCCTCTTGCGTGAGGTAATGCAGAGGCTTTGGACCGACTTCCCCTCTTGGCCAAGAGGCCAATAACTAGGGCTAAGTCACAAGTTAACACAGTTGGTGAAGTACTGGTCTGAATAAGAAAGCACGTGACAGTATGCTAAAGGAGATGAAGGACCTAGTTAACAGATGCAGGCAGAAGCAAAAAGAGAACAGGAAGAACTGGATTCTCAGGTACTGAATCAAAGAGAGTGGAACATGAAACTGGATAAGGGAGAGCTTATCAGTTTGGGAGCACTCTCCTAGGTTATAGATTCTAACAAGCTGGGTGACGATATATATATATATATATATTTTTTTTTTTGGATATACCACCAAAAATATAGGAGACAAAAGTAAAAATAGACAAATGGGGTTGCATCAAACTAAAAAGCTTTTGTATAGCAAAAGAAACAATTGACAAAATGAAAAAGCAGCCTACGAAATGGGAGAAAATATTTGCAAACCATAGATCTGATAAGGGGTTAAGATCCAAAATATATAAGGAACTCATGCAACCAAAGAGCAAAAAACCCAGACGACTCGATTAAAAACATAGGCCAGGGACTCGAATAGACATTTCTCAAAAGAAGAGACACAAATGGCCAACAGGTACAAGAAAAGGTGCTCAAGTCACTAATCATCGGGAAAATGCAAATTAAAACCACAATGAGGTATCACCTCACACTTAGTCTAATGACTATAATCAGAAAGACAAAAGATAACAAATGTTGGCAAGATTGTGGGGAAAAAGGGAACCCTTGTGCACTGTTGGTAGTAATGTAAATTGGTGCAGCCACTATGGAAAATAGTATGGAGATTCCTCAAAAAGTAAAAAAGGGAATTATCATATAATCTAATAATTCTACTTCTGGATATAAATCTAAAGGAAATGAAATCAATATCTCATATCTCAAAGAGTTATCTGAACTCTCATGTTCATTTCATCAGTATTTACAATAGTCAAGAAATGTCTGCCCATGGAGGAATAAACAAAGAAAATGCAGATTATATGTA
>JAQQSQ010002592.1:0-10560 GCA_028627145.1 Eidolon dupreanum | reverse complement strand
GTTTCACCACTAGCTGAGACTGTCTCTTTGAAAGAATGTATGTCCAATGTGGAAATGTACATTATCAGTCATTTTTGTCTCTGTTGAGATAAATAAAGCTGTTTCATGATCCACTGGAGAGTATTAATGTACTCCTAGCGTTATATCTCAGTGGCTTTTCTCTGCCTCATATAGAAAGGACTGCCTGTTACATATTCCTTCATATTTTATAGAAGAAAATAATAGTCTTCCAATTGGTGATGGCTGGACATAATAAAGATCACAAACAATTAAGATTAAAATCATATAAACTCCTAATATTACAAGTAAAATGGGACTCTCTCTGATCACATGTCAGGATGGGTAACCGCTTTTTTTTTTTTTTTTTTTTTTTTTTAACATGAGCTCACATTGGCTTCTCTGTTAGTTTCCCAAGCTGAACCCTGGTAATCTTTAACTCCTTGAGACAGGAGGAATTACCTTTTTAGTGGAGTTTTCTGTATAGGTAAGAGAGAAAGGAACTATATAATTTGGTATTACTTGGTATCTTGGTCACAAAAAAAAAAACAACATACTGAAAATCAGTAAAGAGAACTGGAAAAGATAATTGACAATGATTTATAAGAAGGGATTCATAGTGGGTACCTGAAAAATCACTATAATGGAGGAAACCTGGTCAGCTGTAGAGGAAAAAGGGAAAAAAATATGTACATATCTCTCTATATAGCAGCTCTGTACATAGGCATGCTGCCACTTGCCTAGACAGGGCTAAAAGATATCCAGTAGCCTTCTCCATTTGCTTAGGAAGGCTTCTTTTGTGACCCAAAGTACTTAATGTATATTCTAAAGTCCACACAGCTATTAATTAGCTGCTGATTTGAATCCAAATCTATCTGATTCCAAAATTTAGAACTATTTCTTCTCACATCCAAAATAGTTTAAGTGATAACCATTCCTCAGTTAAGAATAATATCCTATATAGTCTTGGTTTGAAGAATAATATTGACATTTTGGTAATTTATTCTTTATTCGTTTTCTGTTTATTTAAATCAGCATATTCAATTCGTTTTCTTTATATTTTTTATTTTATTTTTGAAGAAAAGACAGCATGATCACTGAAAAATTTTCTCCCACTCTAATTACCAATTATCACATGAGTAAGTTCAAAAGACTGTCTTGAAAGTTTGAAAACTGCCAGCTTTGGCTTTTCCTTTCAAGAGGTTTCCTAGAGAAGGTAAAATTATTCAAACAGTACAAGCAGAGAAGTGCTGTGGGTCTTCCCTTCCACATCCTTCAGATGGAGCTGGCTCTCACACACAATTAGTTACGCAGTGTGTAGGAATTTCACAAAAGTGACTGATAACACTGGGCTTTTATCCTTTTCAAAGATCATTTTACTCTTGAAATTGAAGTCACCGATCCCAGCTCCCGCACAAACATCTGCTGTTTATTGATATCACCATCAGACACTGCTCACTCTGCCGTGCCTGCGTCTATGCAGCCGCCTTCCCGAAGATGTTTATTTTGAAATGAGATACTGGAAGTAACAGGCCTCATAGTGTAGGTCTGCTGAAACCTGAAAACTAATTTGCTCTCTCCCTGTTCTCAAATGGACTCTCCTTATACCTTCACCTGTTCATGGTTGAAGTATATTGGTTTACTATACTTGGAGAAAATACATATTAATGCGTTTAGTAAACAGCTTGAAAATAAATGTGCTTATCAGCATTTTACAGAAAGCTAATGGGCATGTAATTTCTAATCTGAATAATTTATTTAGAAGGATGATTATGACAAGGTGGGTTGAGACGCAGCTACCACATGACCTTTGGTAGGGCTTCTTAGAGAACTGATACCTTTTAATGCATCCATAAACGTTGCCCCATTCAATTAGCAGCTCCTTGAATTATTGATTAAACACTTAGTGAAGTGTCTTGACATCTCAGTCATGTTGGAGGAGCCAAATTAGAGTGGTGTAATCAGAAGAGTACTGGATAGAATATTTAACTAGCTGCGTGACCTTCAATAAGTCACTTGACCACACTGAGCCTCACTTTTCTTGTTGGTAAATAATATATCTGCCCCATCCTGATTTTAAATTATTGTGATGCTTAAATTAGATAAACTATATGAAAATATATGATGAGCAGCTTGTATAATATGTGTGTTTGAAATTACTCACTCTATCTTTTAACATCAAAATTTGGTGAAATAGAGTGGGGCTCATTTTGTGAATTTGTAGTAGGTATAACTACTACATTTTTATAGATATTTTGTATCTATAAATATGCAGATATTTATAGATTTTGAGTATCGATTTTGTGGACGAATTATCTCATTCCATTTATTCTCAGTAAGTTACCACTGAAAGAGCAATGTGTATTCTAAAACCATAAACTCTTATTTTTTGGGCTACATAAATGTCATAGGGTTTTGTGGAAAATGTCATTATTTTAGGATTGTTGGTGTTGAGTCTCACATTGGTTTATCATCTCAAGGGTGGAAACTGGTATGTTTTTATTCTGCATCCGAAGCAATAAAATAGAACGTTTTATATGGAGGCTTAACATATATTTTGATTGTTTTATTGTCAGAAATAAAAATAGGAACATTTACAACCATCTTTAGTTTTGTTGAATTTTTTTAAAACTACCAAAGTTGTAGTCATAGTCTCATATCAGGTTTATATGGATACTAAGGACCATGCTCATTTGCTTCTAGGCTACACACTTTTTTTTTTTTTTAACATAAGCAGCTCGTGGAGCCAAATAACTTAGATGTCTCGTTTAAAGGATGAACAAGTTTGAAATGAGGCATTCCATGTGATTTAAGACTCTAAGAATGAAGCTGTACCTAGAAATCTGAGAGTTCCTGGGTCTCATTTCTGAAAAGATTAATGAAGAAGCTCAAGACTAGAAAATGGTGTTTAATTGAAATGCGGAGCTGGGGAATAAAGCTGAAGAGCTTGAGTGCATGAATTCTGTGAGCCGTATAGAAAAATCATAGAGGATTGGCCTGGAACATGGTGAACTATGTGAAGATGATTTTCAGAGTTAAAGCAGTAGTGACGAGTGAGTCTGAGATCAGAAATTCAAAGTTCACTATTAGGACCATATTTATGATCAGCTCTACAGGGAAATAACTAAACCTTAAGATTCATTGAATTAGGCGAGGGTGGTAGGAGAAAAGCTGGATTATTTAAATATTTTCTTCTCAACACAATTTTGATACTAAAGAGAGGAGCAGGGCTGAACTTAAGAGGCTTAGTAAAAATTATGCCACAATATTAAGCAGTCTAGATAACTGGGTTCCCAATAACTTTGGGGAGAAAGAACAAGTCATAAAAATTGTTCGAGGAATATAGACAAAATGTTCAAGTTTGGTGAAAACATCAAACTACATGTTCAAATTCTTGGAGTCAAGAAGTTCAAAAAGAACAAATACAAGAATAATTTTATATGAGCACATCACGGCCTAACTGATGAAATTTAAAGATAGAGAAAATTTTAAAATTAATTAGATAATAGCTACATTACAGAGAAGAACAAAATGAATGATAGACTTTCCTTTAGAAAAAGATATATATAAAGATGCATTCTATCATATATTTAAGGAAGCAGTAATACTCATCTTTACAAACCTTTTTGGAAGATATAGGAGGGAGCATCTCCCAATTTATTTTACGAGACCAGAAAAGACTATTAACAAACCCTGCCAAAAGTGGTTATAGTAAAGAAAATTACAGACAAATATTTCTCATGAATAAAAAATTCTTCACAAAATATTAGCAAAATAATTTCAGCAACATATAAAAAAGATAATATACTATTACCAAGTAGGGTTTATTCTAAGAATACAAAAATCAATCAGTGTAATTCACCATATTAAGAGAATTAAAAAAAACAATAACTATACAACCATCTCAATATATGTATCAAAAAGTAAAATAGGTCTATGATTGGATAAATTGAAGACTAGATAGGGAGATCTGTGATAAAGGCCATATATTAAATACTAACAGCAGATATTATTTAGTGGTTATATAGGTATTCATTGTAAAATTCTATCAAATTTTTCTGTAATTTTAGAAATGATCATAATACATTTTTGAGAAAAGGTAATTATAAGTAAGCATTTTGGAATATGCTTTTTCTTTCTTCTTTAGAATTATTTTCTAAGAATAAATTCTAAGAAATGGGATAAATAGATTAAAATATTTCAATAATAAATAGAATTAGTCTTTAATTCTTACATGTGCCTAGTGAACTGAGCATGTCAAGCATGGCTCTCTTTTTGGTTGTAGAAACTGAATTTCTAAGGGAGATTAATTGACTTGCCCAAGGTCCAGTAAACAGAAAGTGCCAGAGGCAGAACTGGAACAAATACCTCTGGTCTCAAGATTTTTCTATAAAATAGGATAGCAGGGGGGAAGGATGTTTTTTCCCCTTTTGTTTTAAAATTGTTATTATTTCCAATTTTCATAGTATTTTATGGTTAATTACAATTTTGGGGGGAATATGTCAAGAAAGAAGAAAGAAGAAATTCAGTAGCTTAGATATTACATAAAGTTATAATAAATATAAAATGTAATAATAATAATACTTTGCTTTTATTGAGTACTAAAGTACTATATCGTACTATATTAAGTGTTTTCTGCATTATATCATTGAGTTCTAACTAAAATCATATGATGTTTTTTAGTATAAGAATTGAGGAGAAAGAAGCCTGGAGAAGTGATATGATATCTCAATACCATACAGTTTATAGATTGTAGAATTAGGATTTCAAACAGGATAGTTGAGACACCAAATCAGTTAACCCCATATTTAAAATATTTGTACAACCATACAAGAGCATCAACAAAGAATATTCCAGAATTATTAGTAAAATATTCTGAGTTGTGGGTTTAAGTTTGCTTTGTTATCTCAACTACACATGGATGAAGCTCAGTATTAAAACAATTATCATTTTTTTTTTCTTCCAGTAATCCAACTAAGTCCATAGAGTAGGTTTATGGCAAAATTTACCATTTTCATCAATGACTGTAGTGCCCTGAGAGTTTGAATAACTTGCCCAAGATCACTAAATGTATTTCCATTCATCATCTACTGGGTCCTATAATAAATGAGCTAAGGGTCCCACAGCTATATACAGGTAAACAATAGATATGGGTGCTCAGACTGCTATAGGAATGAATTACCATGGAACAAAGGACTCCATCATGACTGATAATAAGCAATCAGTATTCTCTTTATGTAAAACTTTCTCCTTTCCATCACTGTTCTCTGACATACCATCTATCACAGTACCAGTTATTCAGTAGGGTGGTTTTTGTTGTTGTTATGGGTTTTTTAATCTCTCTTCTAGTTCCATATGGCTTTCATAATCGATTTATTAAGTTTGCAGATATGGTAAGAACATTTTAAGACATAAGCTAATAATGGATCACAGAAGCTAATGAAAGAAAGCTTTTGAATAATTTATTTACTATGAAGAAACAACTGTATTACATATGTCAGTGAAATTTGGATGGCTCTTGAACTCAAAGTATCTGATATTTTAAAAACAAGTTAATCACTGACAGTAAAACAGACTGTTATCTCTTGGAAGACTAGGACTTATGAGTTAATAAATTTATTAGCAAAGAATCAGATTTTCCTTTCAATTTTCTTAGAGAAAATTTGTGTGATTATAATCCCTTGTATTTCAACAATTTTTTTTCTTTTATAAGTGTTTTGACAACATTCTTGAGAGGAAATACAGAAAAGTAATATTATCCCCATATTTCTAATGAGTATTCTAAGGCTCAGAGAGATGATGTGACAACTCAGGATCATACATCTATCCAGTGAACGATGAACCTGGGTCCTATGATCTTAAGTCTAGAACCTTATATTACATATCATGTGACATGTCTTGAATGCAGAACCTCTAATCGACATACAGGAACAGGTATTCCTTTTCCCGCATATGCCCTTTTCTAAAACAAGGTTTAACAGGAAATCAAAAGTGTTTATCTTTTATAGATTTTTTTTATATGACCCTATATCACTTGGACAGTGAGGGCATTAATTGGAAAACAATAGGATTCTGTAAATTACAATAGAGACCTGTGAGAAGACCTTGAAGAATCTGGGGACATTGAGCCACTAAATTCTGATGAAACGTTTTCTCCAATGAAAGAGGACTTCCCACTGCTAGTGAAAGCAGACTCCTCATCACCAGCAGAAGTGACGACCCCACTCTCAGAGGTATTGGTCTCTCCAGCTCCACCTGAGGGCACTAACCCTGCCTTACCTGAAAAAAATATGTAATGGCCTCTTCTCACAACCCAACCCCCAATCCTTCTTTGCTTCTAGACCTATAACTAAGCTGAAGTTCCAGCAGGTCCCTAAAGGTAAGGGAAAATGTGTGACCTGTGAGCAGGTGTGTTACACTCCAAAAGAACCACTGGAATTCTCTAATGTATACAGACAGAAATCTTGGCAACATGTGTGGGAATGGATACTAATAGTGTGGGAGGAACATAAAGTTGTATCAGGCTAGATTTGTTGACATGAACTCACTAAGCAGAGATTCTGCATTTAACATTGTAGCTTGGGGAGATAGAAAGTACTCTTAACAGTTTAGTTGATTGGATAAAGCATGGACAAAAATATGGTCCATTGTGAGAGAACTGGAAATACTGGAAATGTTTTGGTTTAATGAAAAGTGAGGGACTCAAAGCCTTAGGGAAACTGGAATGTTAGAGTGGAATTATCATTTAAGACCTACTCACCCACACTGGGGGATGTCCAGAAGAACCACCTCTTCCCAGGGTTGCAAGAAGTAAATTCATGAGGGGAGCTTTAGCATCCTTGAAGAGCTCTGTGAATGCTCTTTTCTGGAGACAAGACCTCACTCTGGGATGGAAGTCACTGAACCTAAATGGAATGTGGAATAATTGGATCCTGAGGTAGCAGATGCCAAGTGGTGATGTTCAACTGCCAAAGGCAAGGTAGGTACGATGGACAGCAGAGTCAAAGCAGCAATCAGAATAGTTTGACTCATGCAGACCTCTAGAATTGACTAACTGATTATGGTCATTACATTCATTAGTTTTCCAAATATATTTGGAAATATTATATACAGTGTTACCCAGTTCCTTGCTTCTTATACATGGTAGATTAGATGTATCTTATGGAGATATTTTGCAGATCTCTATTCCAGATCACACCATGGACTATCACTGCTACTGGAAATAGAATTATTAGCATCTTTATCTAATCAGAAATCAGATAAGAGAGCCAATTTCAGAAACCCTGGAACCATTTCAGAAAATTCATCCTTAACATTCTGTTCTTCTAGAACAACTCCTTGTACCAAATCTATATTAATGTTTTCTCCAGTGAAACAGAGCCAATTGGAGATTATATATATATATATATATATATATATATATATATATATATATATGATATATGAGAGAGAGGGGGAGATTTATTATGAAGAGTTGGCTCAAGCGATTATGGAGGACGAGGAGTCCCACAATCTGCCATCTGCAAGTCTTAGATGCAAGAAAGCTGGTTGTATAATTCATTTTGAGAAAGGTCTGAGAAGCAGGGTTGCTGATGGTGTAAATCCCGTTCTGAGAGTAGAAGATGAGATGAGGTGTCCTTGTTCAGGTAATGAGGCAGAAAAGAATGGACAAATTCTTCCTTCATTCGCCTTCTGTCTTATTTAGGCCTTCAGTGTTCTGGATGAGGCCCACTCACAAAGGTGAGGACCATTTGCTTCACTGAGTTCACCCACTCAAATGCCAGTTGCATCCTCAGAAACACCCTCAGAGACACACCCCAAAACAACGTTTAACCTGGGCTCCCCATGGCCAGTCAAGTTGACACATAAAATTAACTATTACCTACTTAAAATGACATCAATATATTGTGGGATACATAACCAGTAAAAAGTAAAAAGTTTGGCAAAAAGTGTGCAATAGTTTTTGTTATAAAGTCACAGGAATCAAGACAGTATGATATTGGCAGAGGGTAGACACACACATCAGTGGAATAGAATAAAAAGTTCAGACCCACAGAAATATATTTTTCTCAGGAAAAATCTGACTAATACAAGTAGTCAGTTATCTTCTAAAGAGATTTAGAAAATAAGAAAAAAAATATATTTCTGCTTCTGGACAAAATCTAATACAAACAGACTCCAATATTTGTTTGTTTGTTTGTTTCTCTATACATAATATTTCTTATTTTCTCTAGCTGTCTCAAGAATTTTGTTTTTCATATCTGACTTTTTATCATTTTGACTATTATGTGTCTAGTTGTATGTTTCGTATTATTTGTACCAATTCTTCTCGTGGTTATCAAGGCTTCTCTGTCTATAGTTTATTATTTTTCAACAATTTTGGAAAATCTCAGCTATTATCCATTCAAATATTTCTTCTGTTCTAACTCTCTCTTCTTCTGTGATTCCAATACACACGTGTTACAACTTTTGATATTGTTCCATAGTTCTTATGTACTAATTTTTTTTCACTTTGAGTGTGTGCGTGTTTTAGATTAGATAATTTATACTGATCTGTCTTCAGTTTTGCTGATTATTTCTTTGCTGTGTCTAATCTGCTAATAATACATTGAAAGATTTCTTCACCTCTGATCATTTAAAATTTTTATTTTATTTCACTTTGACTCCATTTCAGAGTTTTTATGTTTCTGTTGAAATGTCTCATTTATTTGTGTATGTTGTGAAACTGAGGTTGATAGTATTTACACTCAGATATGAACACCATTCTTTTTCTATCAAAATGTCAATGTGGAAATTTGAGTCAGTCTAGGGAGGAGTTGAGCCAGGTCTGGGGTTTTGTTATTGCTACAATTATCTTTGGTGCATCATACACTGTACTTTTTTTATTGGTGGCATTCTGTTATCTTGTGTTCAGAGCGGTACATAGAGAATATGACTTATATAGAGAATCCTCACTTTGTTTATCATTTTCATTTGTCAGTCTCCTTAAAAACTTTCCATATACATCAACCTATAACTCTCCTCTATAGTTTTGTTATTAGAAAAACGTTACAGTAAAAGCTATGAAAACCAAGAGGCTGGAACTTCTTAGTGTGCATAATAGTTGCTGGAGACTTTATGCTTTTAAATTCTTAACATCGTGATAATCGAGAAGAACAAAGTAGAAATCCTCTAACCTTGATAATGTGTATATAACAAAAAAGTTTCCTTATACATGTAAATTACTTATAAAAAGTAACTAGAAATGATGCAATCTTAATTTTAGCTTGCTAAATTTAGAAGAAAGGACTAAAGAAGAATTTGGGAAAATTCCTCAAGGCAAAGAAAGAGATCACAAAATTCACCAAATACTGAAAGAGTTGTACTGCCTCTGTGTGCTAAGAAACTTCTTAAATTTTGTACACTTATCTCTCAATTACTTTAGTCTCAGTCAAGTAAGTAGTACACAGTGTTTTGTGCATTCATATTTCTTCATATTATCAGACTGATGCCATTACTGCATGAAAGAGAAATCTAGAAAGAAAAGTTTTATTTTGAACTCCACAGCTAAAGACATAGCCAGCCAAGAAGCATAATTTTTTTTTCATGACTCAGTTTTAAGAAAACTTGTGTTGAAATTTAGCACAGATCAGGCAGTGAGTAATAATTGTTATTGTGACTCTCACTCCCCATGCCTGTCAATGGATGTTAGAAAATAAAAGTAAGAGTACCAAATAATAAACTCAAAGTTTTCTTATAATTCATGTTCTAGACAAAAGCAAATGACATTTTCTTATTTATTCAATGATTTTTATGCATATATTTTTATGCCCTGCATTTGCTTCTTAACCTGTTTTCTTGCTCAGTGATTTGTGACTGTTTTTTCTTATAACTAATATTCTTCTAAAATTTTATTTTTATTGGCTGAATATTGTTATTCATTATTATATACTGACATTCAGTTGGTCAATACCCTCTTACCAGAATTTGAATTTTTTCAAGTTTTTTACAAATCACGATGCTTATAAATATTTTGATGTGCTTATAATTACACATATAAGATAAATTCCTACATGGAAAATTATTAAGCTAAAGTACATGAACAATTTTGGCTTTTGAAACTTTGGTAAATGCCCAAGTCCATTCTGTATGGCCAAAAGTAGTTATTAGCAAACACAACATTCACTTACATATATTTTAGAATTTAGGTAGGCCAAAAGTGACATGTGATTCTACTAGTAACAACGTATTTTTTTCTTGTATTATTCTTTTTTTGTCATTTAGATCCCTTTGTTTAAGAAATATTATATATTTTTCCTTAACAAAAGAGTGAAAAATTGTGACTATTTTCATATGTAGTTAATTCAGGATTCATTTTTGATAAATCATAATTCCATTTGGTACACCTCTGATTGGAAGACTGAATTCAGTTCTAACACAAATTCTATATAATTGCCATATAATTTGGGCCAGGTTTTCCCTTTATCCCTTTGCCTTAATTTTGCCATTGGGGAAAATGTGGTGACAAGAATGAGCTGTATACTTTGAATTTCATCAAGATGCCATTGGAGTAAGTGAAATCAT
>JAQQSQ010002591.1:0-10565 GCA_028627145.1 Eidolon dupreanum | reverse complement strand
TCTGTGCTGTGCCCGAGATCACAGCCCATTCAACACAACAAGGGAAAGAAATGAGCTGTGAGGTCAAGGCTGGGAATAACTTATCCCAAGGATTCCCGCCAGCTCACCTGTGTCTCACAGGTCAGCGACTGTTAAGGAATGGTCTTTAGACATAGAGTCGCATTCGCTTACTGCAGTGTTGGGTGAATGGCGCCTTGCCAAGTCCCTGCTGGGGGTATTGGAGGGAGGGCTCAACTGGCTGGGACCGCACCCCACTTGGACGGTAGCCACCCAATCTTTATCTGTTTGTTTAACATTTATTGATCGAACAATTATTTAGTATTTATAAGGATTTTGAACGCCATTGAGGAAAAATGATCAAAAACCACACAAGAGACAGTGGCTTGTCTTCCGATGTGGACACCCCAGCAGCTCCACGTTTGATGAGGTGCAGGGGGGTGGGCAGGAGGGGAGGGGAGGACGGGGGGAAGGGGGAGGGGGGAGGGGGAGGGCTGGGGTGGGGTCTGATGCTGCCTCAGTGCCTGCCGTGTGATAACTAGCAAGCGTCCAGTGCCCGCTGGAAGGAGAAAAATGAGAAGTAGGAGCCGCTGTCTTCACAGATCCCCGGGAACATCAGGGAGACTCCCGTGCAGACAGGTCACCGCGGCGCTGCATCCTTCGTGTGTCACTTTTCAGGGTACAGGGTTAGCATGAAGGACAGAGTAGGATTTCCAGGTAAATTTAGGAGCGTAGCCTATTACAGGAAAGGCAGCAGCAGCAAAGGCTTAGGGGCCTAAAGCCACAGCATATGTTTGTGGGTCTTCAAGACAGTGCCCAGTGGCCCAGGTGCAGGCCATGGGGTGGGCGGGGTCTAGCTGTGAGATGGGCGGGGTGAAGCCATGAGATGGGCGGGGTCTAGCCATGAGATGGGCGGGGTCCGGCCCTGGGGTGGTAGGGGTCTAGCCCTGAGATAAGAGGGATTGAGACAAAGGCATTGATCTTATTTCCTGAATATCTGGAAAATTGAGTGTTTTCAGTTTACTCTGCAGGTAACACGAGCCACAGAAATGCACTTAGAAACACTAATTTGCTCAGTGTTTTTCTAAACGGGTGCCACGACCCGCAATTCAAAATCTCTTACACTAGAGCCTCCTTGAGTGCTATTTTGATTATAATTTTGTGGAATTATATATATATATATATATATATACACACATAAATATATATAAATATATATAAATATATATAAGTGTATATAAATATATATAAATATATATAAATGTACATAAATATATATAAATATATATGTATATAAATATATATAAAATATAAAAATATATATGAATATATATGAATACATATGAATATATAAATATATATGAATATGTATATGAATTATATAAATATGTATATGAATATATAAATATGTATATATAAATGTATATAAATATAAAGATATATAAATATATAAATATATAATAAATATATATAAATATATAAATATATATATAAAAAATATAATTACGTATCATATATAATAAGCATATATTTAGGCTTCTGGCTGCCATTGTCGCTCATGTCCGCCCATCTAAACCCTGTTTGAACAAACCCAGCGTCTCACTCACCTGACCTGACTGTGATGTTCTGTGTGAATGCGGATCAGAACATTTTATGGTGTAATAAGTCCAGAAAAGCTTGTAATACCGAGGAACATCTAAAAGAAGAAAACTACAGTTTATTCTGCTACGCTATGAGAGAAACTTAGATGTCAACAGTCACCCTAACATGTCACTTATCCTTTAATTTTATATACTAATATTTGTAGGAAAATAAAACAATTTAGAGATACTTTAGTCATATTTTAAAAGGTCAGGCATTTTTATTCAGCTACCTTATGGAATTTTTTTGACTAAATGAATAGAAATTCAAGCAGAAAGCAGTCCATACTTTTACATAAATCTTGCAATGTTTCCTAGAAGAGAAAAATGAATTTTAAAGTCACATATTCCAGATTTCTAAATATTTCAACTAGAGCATTTTTATAGGCCTGAAAGGTGGCTATGAATAAGAAATACCCTACCTTAGTAAAGAAGAAACATTCTGGAACAAGAGATTTGTAGCTGCATTTGTTGTTTTACATAATCTTAATGTATGAATTTCTAAATAAGTAACCTCCATCATGTTTTTTATATTTTCATATATAAAAGTACATTTATATGGTGACGATAAAGGGGAAAGAAAATTTGTACAGCTAAAAACTACACCCAGCACCCATCAGGATAATATCTCATACCCGTGACTAAAAATATGGATTTGGAAGAAGTTTACCCACTTCATTATTTAATCACCATTTTTTTATTCTAGGAATTCATAGCAGAATGATTTTCTAACTGTATTGAAGTAGATAAAAATTCATAATGTATGTAGATTAGTCTTTGAACATTGGTTTGGATCATTTTTTGTAGGAAACTTCTAGATAAATAAGCTTATTGCCACACATTAAGTATATTAAAGTCTAGAAATGCTTAAGCTTAACTTGTAAGTTCGAGTTCAACATCGTGAATATTTTAATAACACCGTAGACCTCATTTATGGGAGAGCAGCCACCTTAATGCTGGCGGACAGGGTCAGGAAGCAGGTGAGAGACAGGGGTTTTGCTGTCCCACCTCGTGCCAAAACGTTGATGGATTTATGACGTCTGACTCTTCTCTTTGACGCTCGCTCTAATAAGTGTCATCATCTATGTTCCAGAGCATCACATGGATGGAAGTGGAGAAAGGACCATGAGAAGTGGGGACATAGAATGTAACGGAGTTCTGGTCTGAACCTTAGGTTTAAAAAAAAAAAAAAAAAAAAAAAACCCATGCAGATGCAAGAAATACTTTTAGACTGTGGAGAAAGAAAAATTCTGATGTGTCAGTGGTATTTTCAGTAATACGTGAATTTAATTAAAGTACCGAGATAGTTATAAGCCCTAAAATTAAGTTCTGAGGGAGAAGTTTGTAAATCTTAGAAATAAATCCATCAATAGTGGTTCATAGACAAATTACTGTGTTATGATGTTTTCACTTCGTTTAGACAGAATATTCACTTTTGTGACAGTTTATTCAAGAAGGTTCAAAGGAAGGCCATTCTGTCTTTCTATTACTGCATTGAGATGGAGGGTCTACCAAGAAAGGACAAAGCCTTCATTCTCAGGGTGGGAAGGGATCTCTTCTGCTGGGAGGTTGGGGACTTCTGGTTAATGTCCCTCCCAGCTTTGGAAGGCAAACCAGTAGAACGATGATGGCAGACAGGGAGCCCCACCCAAGACTTTGGCCTTGAAACTAACCTTGGCCATCATTGTAACAACATGTCCCAGGCCGGTCGCCCTCATGCTTTACTCCTTTCCTTAGGATTACGACAAGGCCCCTGAGCACACGTTTCGAATATTGGTAAAACTGGGGCACAAACACCTCCTATTTTATTAAGAAAAAGAATAAGGATAAATACTCAACTTTTTGACAACTTATAGTTTGACCAGTGGGTCTTTTATTTTCTGTAATCAAGGCTTTAAGCTTTTCTTATGGCAGCTAAAGCTTGTGCTCAGGTTTTTGTTTTGTTTTCCGTTAGCAATTTCATTCTACTATTGGGGCGTGAGTAAATCGTCCAGAATTGGTTGCTCAGGCAGTGAGACTGCTGAGTGTATCCCAACTCTGGTGCTGTGATGGAGGAGGACAGTGTACCTTGGTGTGAACCTGGTCAGTCAGGCACAGAATTTCAGGCTGGCTGGTTCATGAGATCGACAGTGTTGATTACTAAAGCCCCTGTTATTTAACATCAAGTGCTTCCTGCCTCTTCACTCCTGTAAAACGTAGTTGATGTGGGGGTTATGCACTTTCATATCCCCCCTTATCCCTTCAGGTGCTTATTGTCATCGTTGATAGTCCCCGAAGACGTAACTTAGTATCTTGCACTTGTTATAGATGCCCCAACAGTGATTATTGAAAGATAAATGGATGAGTGGTGGGTGGATGGATGGATGGATGGATGAATGGATAACGTGATACCTCTGTTTTCATGACTGTTGTTAATTGAAAATGCCATTTGAGCAATATTACTTTGACTTTAATTTCAAAAATATAAATGTTTAAATTAAGATATTTAGATCATTACCCAGAAGTTCTGGCAGGAAACATTTATGAGATGATAAGAATCTAATTGAACAATCCAAATTATAAAAATAAAGTTGTTTAAAGGTCTTTTATTAAAAGGAGCATAATTTCCCACAGTAATTTTGCCAAAAGAAGAAAAAAATGCAATTTCTTATGATTTGAATTACAGGGAATGATGTTGATAAAATATACCTGTTTTCATTTCCCAGGTCCATTAAATGATGAGATCCCAGCTTAGAGAGCCAAAAAAATCACTCATGAGTTCTAAATATTTTCCTGCTGGTGAAATTAAATGACAGAAGGACTTTGACCTTGGATGTTTCACATACGTCATTTATAATGTAGGAATTTTAGATTAAATAAATGTTCTTATTACTATCTCTTAGGGCATGAAATCTTAACTAATTATTTAAGGAATATGAACTGATAAAATGTTAGCTTCACGTAAACTCAGATAAGAGCAAATTCAGATGATAATTTTCCACTGGATGATCATATTACAGGGAGTAAAATGACACCCATGGAAACTTGGATGCAAGTTAAATCTAAACTTTTTTTAACCACTTAGATAAATCCATTCCCCTGTGTGTGACCCTGCTAGGATAATTATGGGTTAATATGGCCATCTGGATTTTTTTGGAAAGAGAATTATTTCTTAAGATCACTCGCTAGTGATCAGTTTGGGGCAACTCCTAATATTGTCATGGTCCGTACCCCACCTTTGTTTCCAGGCCTCTGTGCAGACTAACAGTGCCCCATGTACCAAGCAATCTGCTGATCACTACGCAGACATGATCTGGTTTAAGACTCCAGAACCATCGTGATGTGTTTCTTTACGTGCCCATTTTACAGATGGGAAAGCTGAGGCACTAGGTTAAGGAAACGAAGGGAGTAGACCCTCTGGACAGACCTGGAGGGCTCTCCTGGTTATTGCACAGGGTCACAAACTTGACCGGAAGCAGAAAGTTTCACAGTAAGAACTGAGTGGCCCACTTACAAATGAACTCACAGAAGTTGCTTGACGAAGGGCCAGCTTCCTGCGTGTCATCCGCTCACTGAGAAGCCACCCCCCAACAGCCGTGAAGGAGGGGGATGTTTTAGATAGCTCCCCATTCGAACACAGAGTCCAAGGGGCTAAGAGTTTCATGAACATGAGATTCCATCCTCAATCTTTCAAGTCCTTGTTACGTTTGCCAGAAGCGGGGACCTTCCACGCAACCTCGAAACTGTGGGAAAACACCATCGTTGTCAGTCTTGAATCAGTGAGATGCATCGTAGGCTCAGTCCTACACAAATTGCTCTCGCCTTTTGGGAACGTGTTTGACTCCGGGCAGCATCCTTCCAACAGCGTGTCCGAGGGTACAGTCCGCTCAGTTGCTCAGTTCTGGTCCCACAAGGGCCCCCGACACCAGCTGGCATCACTGGTGGTTTGAAGAAGCTCGTTCAGCTCTGTTGAGCCCAGGGCGCCCCAGTCTTTCCCGACAACAG
Source organism: Eidolon dupreanum (assembly GCA_028627145.1). Lineage (NCBI taxonomy): Eukaryota > Metazoa > Chordata > Mammalia > Chiroptera > Pteropodidae > Eidolon > Eidolon dupreanum. The sequence goes on along the minus strand of JAQQSQ010002591.1, from coordinate 4,944 downwards.
CTGCTTTTCCCTGTGGTTCCTAGGCTCTTTCCACAGAAGCATGTCCAGATAAAGCTCTTTTATGGAATGAATAGAGCATCGTTTAAACTCTGTCTGTGCCCTGAAGGCAAAAGGCATTTACCCAACATACGTCACCTAAACATAGTGGACTAAAATCTACAGCGTTCATGGAATTGGTGAAGTTGAAATTCAAATTAACGGTCAGCACATGTATACATCGTCACTATCCTGTAAAAATGAATTCAAAAAAAAAAAATTAATTCTGCATGATACCTGGCACCTTGAATAAAACATGAATCGTAACCACTAACCTCGACTTGGTAGGTAACCTGCGAACTCTCGTCAACACCTCGTATATTCTATGTGTTATTAATAGCAAGTAATGGTCATTTAAAAAAAAATTTAACAGAAGGGTTCTCCTAAGAAAGGATTGGAGAACTATCCTGGCAGGAAGATAATTAGTTTCCTGTGGAAAAAAATTCCTTGCCACTGGGAGACCAGATTAAAAGGCAAAGGAGGCAGGAAAAAAGAAAATTCAACTTTATTTGAATCATCTATTAAAATGAGTCACTGGAGTATCGGAGAAAAGCAGGGTCACAGAATAGATTCCTTTTCATATGTGCAGGCAAATAAATATATATTTACATAGGTATGTATTAATATTCTAGTGCTGTGTGACAATTTAGCATAAATTTAGTGGCTTGGAACAACACTTCTAGATTATGACCTCACAGTTCCATGGGTCAGAAGGCCAGGCCCAGGGTACCAGTTTTCCTACTCAGTATCTCATAGGTTGAAATCCAGGTGTTGTCCAGAGCTGCAAACGTTTGTGGAGCTTGGGGTCCTCTTTCAAATTCTCTGATTGCCTGCAGTTTGAGGACTGAGGTCTCTGTTTTCTTGCTGGCTTTTGGCTGGAGGACATTGTGGGCCCCCGGAGGGGCCCCTCTGGTCCTGCCCACGTGGCCCCCTCACCAGGTGGAAGCTAACTTCTTCAAAGCCAGCTGGAGAATGTCTAATCCACTACTAGAAACTCTGAGATTACAGAACCTATTCAAGAGAACCACTATCCGTCATTTTCCCAGGACCCACCTACACCCCAGGGGAGCAGATGACACAGGTTCTGGGAATCTCGGGGCCATCTCAGAATTCTGCCTGCCACAGTCTGTGTGTGGGTGTGTGCTGTCACCACACCCTTCAAATCACAGCTGTGCCATTATCAAGGACTTAGGCTGTGGTTAATGGGTGGAAAACAGACCAGCTGCTCCCAAGACTCAGAGCAAGACTAGTAACCCATGGCAGCTAGAGAGGGCCAGCCCCACATGCCCGATGAAATGCAGAGGAAAGCTGAGTGGTCCGGATCTTCCTACGATGTCTTCAGAAATTTTACCAATTGAATTGCAAATAGAAGATGTTACTCGTTTATTGTCCTAAGTTCCTTTAGCTACACAAAGCAGAATTAAAAAAAAAAAAAAAAAAAAAAAAGACATCCAAATGACCTAAGAGGAAAATGGCATTTAAATTTTTTGCAATCCATGGGCAGGTGAAAACAAGTTGCATCTGTTTATAAACACCGTCTGACTCGCCTTTATTCTTAGTATATTTTCAAAAGCTCAAAACTTAAATTGCTTTAGAAATTAATTTATACATAAATTAAATGTTTATTTCTCAAACCGACTAGTAACCAGGTATTTGTAAAATATTTACTAACAGTCTCCTGCAGTGCTAAATAATTGCTTTTAATGAAATATATTTATTATTTTCAGTTAGAATTTGCTAAGGCCATAAGAGAATGTGTCTTCATTACTGGATTGGCCATAACCACTCTATTTTTCTAATTTGATTTTACAGTTTTCTGCTGAGAAATTAAGCCACTTGAGCCCACACAAATGTGACTATGTGACTATAACCATAACATGCAGATGCTATAATTATAGGGACTAGTTTTTATTTCTTTTCTTAAATCTTATTTTTCCTACAGTTGTAAATAATGGTAAACACACACACAACACACACACACACACACACACACACACACACGCACACAGCCAACATCATTTTCTACTAAGAAAGCAGATAACTGTTTGCTGCTTCTTTTGTACTTACAATCAGGAGTCCTCAACCCCTGGGCCACAGACTGGTACCAGTCCATGGCCTGTTAGGAACTGGGCCTCACAGCAGGAGGTGAGCGGTGGGCAAGCAAAGCTTCGTCTGTATTTGCAGCTGCTCCCCAGCGCCAGCATCACCGCCTCAGCTCCACTTCAGATCATCAGACATTAGATTCTCATAGGAGCAGCGGTTCCTCGTGCCACAAAGGTTGGGGACCACTGCTTATAAGAATTTAGGGCAACTACCCCCATGTATTACTTTAAAAATAGTGCCCTAGAGTTGTCCTGCCAAAGCTTTAATCTGGAATAAAACAACCTCAGTTTGGCTTGTGTCATTCACTCTGGTTCTTCCAAAATCCCTCATAAGAACTCTTAAAATATATACAAATTATTGCATTCTTCTGGAGCAAGTGTAATACCATTAAACATTTTCTCATTAAAAAATGGAGGAACGGAAATGAACAATGGACTCCTTTGCTCGGTGTCACCAATTTCTATTGTCCGTTTGGGAAGGAAACAGTCTCCCCATGATAGATTTTCACTTCCAAGTGAAAGTGCTTTCTCCTCTCATTGCAGAGCATTTGCCAGAAAAAAAAAAAGTGAATGTTTGAATTCCTGGTGTTTACACTAGAGACTAAGAATTAAAAGGCACTATAGTGAGAGACTAAAATAAATCAATGGATTGTCTCATTGGAGATGTAAGTTTATAGAGCGCCCACAAGTCACAGCCTCTCTCATAAATATTTTTAGCGACCACACTGATTTTCTTATTCTTTTGGGCTTTCTATGGTGTTATAAAAAGGAATGCCCAAAATAACATGCAAGGATGACAGCCAGCCTAGGCTTGTCATATGTAGGCACACACACACACCCAGACACACATCTTAGCGTGAAAATATTCGCTTGCTTTTCTGCACTTACAAGCATGCAGGCCGAACGTGAATGCCCCCATTTGAAAGTCCCTGAGACATTCAGCTCACTCCGCTCCCACTTGGGAGCTGGTGAAGGTGCCAGTAACGGGCATCGACCTCAGGCTTTGTCCTACGGAAGCTCACAGGCTGGGTTGGCACCTGTGTGAACAAGTGGCACAGTTAAGCGTCATGAGAGGGACGTAGGCAGAGTGGGGGCTGCTCCGAAGAAACCCGCCGAAAGGAAGCAGCGACAGCATAGAGAAGGTGAGCATTCCTTCTCAGGATTTATCACCCTTTTCATTACGATAGTGCCTACATTTTTAAAAATATTTCAGTTTCATTCCCTAGAGTCTTTATGACCAGTCGCAATGGAGAGAAATTAGGGATATTCTTAAAAATCTCTCACTCATCAGCCTGTCTTCAGAGCAGCTAGCGTAGACTGTCATGCGACATTTTGAACAGCAGGTCTTTTCACTTTCTAGGAACCAGACTCAAGTGCAGGCACTGAATATTTAATGTGGATCAGTGGAGAAGATCAAAAGAAAGATTGCAGATCCCCAAATAGATTTAGTGGGCTTCGAGATCATCTTGTCTGACCCCTCGTTTGACATTTGTTGAGATGTGCTCTGCTCTAAGGGGAATGTCTGTGTCCCTCCGAAGTTCACATGCTGAAAACCTGATCTCCAAGCCGATGGTTTTAGGTGGACCATTGAGAAGTGATTGGGCCACGAGGGTGCAACACTCGGAGAGGGGATTAGTGCCTTTCTGAGGAGACACCAGAGAGCTCCCTCGCTCCCTCTGCCGTGTGAGGACACAGGGAGAGGTCTGCAGCCTGGAAAATGACCCTCTCTTCACCCTCTCTGGCACCATGACCTTGGACTTCCAGCCTCCAGCACTATGGGAAATAAGTTTCCGTTGCTTATATACCATCCGGTCTGTGGAATTTTGTTACAGCAGCCTGAAGGGACTAAGACATGTTCCAAGTGTGTAAAGATCTGCAGAGGGCTGGACAGTGAGTGAGTAAGACGCTGACCTTGGGGCCGAGTTCTCCCACCAAACCATCCCGCGACTCACAACCTTCTCCGAGCCCCGTGGGAGGGGCTTGTAACTCCTTCATGTTCAAAGACCTGTACCAACATGAAAGTGTACTGCAGCTAAAGAGACCGATTAGAGAGAAGTAAGGTTATACAGGATGAAGCTGATACACGTGTGTACGTGCTGTAGCGTGTAGTTCCTACACTGGCTGATTGTGTGCTAGGAAATGGCATTTTTCAGGCATATGTGATGACAAGTAAAATTGGATTTGATGCACATTTTGTGTTTGAGAAGCATTTCTCTACAAAGGATTAGTTAGACTCGGTCCCAAATATTCAAACATGAGCGCCATGAAAACAAAACTTTAATTTTAATGTGTGCAGGGATGTGTAAATACAACTGTTTTAAACATCATTTCTAAATCAGCAAAGTAACCACCATTTACTCGAAAAAGACTTGTTTTTCTGTGTCCGTGCAATTTTTAATAGCTTTATTGAGGCGTGATTGGAATCTAATAAACTACACGTTTAAGTATAAAATATGATCAGTTTTGACCAGTGCATACATTCACAAACCCATTAGCACAATCAGGAGAATGAACACTTCCACCAACCCAAAGGTTTCCTTGTTCCTTCTTATAGGCCCTTCCTCATCTACCTGTGTCCTCCCCCATCCCAGGTTCCTCATACACCTATGTCCTCCCCTGTCCCAAGGAGCCGCTGACATGCTCGCTGACCCTACATTAGTTTTCATTTTCTATAGTTTTATGTGGATGGAGTCATACAGTGTCACTCCTGGCTTCTTCCACTAAGCATAATTATTTTCACATTCTTCTATGTTGTTGTACATATCAACAATTCATTTCTTTTGTTGCTGAGTAGATCCTGTTATTG
>JAQQSQ010002590.1:0-10565 GCA_028627145.1 Eidolon dupreanum | reverse complement strand
ACAACCAGAGCGAGGCCGGTGAGCGACGGGCCCGGGGCGCGGTCACGACCCCCGTCCCCACGCACAGGCCGGGGTCGCCCCGAGAGTCCGGCCCGGGCTTCGCCCCGAGGCTGCGGGACCCGCCCGGGAGGCGGCGGCGGGGACGTCGCCGGGTTTCGCTTTCGGTTCGGGTCGGGTCACTGCGGCGGCGCCGACGCGGTGCTGACGCGGGGCGGGGACAGGGTCTCACACCTTCCAGACCACGTGCGGCTGCGACGTGGGGTCTGACGGGCGCCTCCTCCGCGGGTACACTCAGTTCGCCTACGACGGCGACGATTACATCGCGCTGAACGAGGACCTGCGCTCCTGGACCGCGGCCGACCCGGCGGCTCAGATCACCCGGCGCAAGTGGGAGGAGGCCGGTGAGGCCGAGCGCCCGAGGGCCTACCTGGAGGGGGAGTGCGTGGAGTGGCTCCACAGATACCTGGAGCTGGGCAAGGAGACGCTGCAGCGCGCAGGTGCGCGGGGCCGCGGGGCCTCCCCTCTCCCTCGGGGGCCGGGGCTCCTCCAAGGATGGAGGAAAGTGGGTCCAGAGCCCCCGCACCTGTGGGTCGGGAAAACGAGTCCGTGTGGGTTTTCAGATCCGGTACCGGAGGGCGGCTCGCCCAGAGGGCCCACCTTCCCTCAGGGACAATGAGGGGTGCTGTCTCTCAGGGGACGGATGGGGAGACCATCTCGGGAATAACTGGTCAGAGAGCGGTTCCCTCTGACTGTGGCGGCTGCTCTGAGAATTCTGGGGACTTTTTCTCTCCGGATATATTCGCTGCCCCACACCCAGTGGGGTTCGGTCTGACTGCAGCTTTTCTAACTTCTTTGGCCCCCACCCAGGTCAGGACCAGGAATCCCTTCTTTCCCCTTCAGAGACCTATCTCTGACCCTGACCTGTCTCAGCCTAATTCTAGAACTTTCTAAAGAATAGGAGATTATCCCAGATACCTAGGTCCAATCTGGTGTCTGGGTTTTGTGCTCCCTTCCCCCACCCCATTTGTCCTAAGCATTCTCAGCATGGTCACAGAGCACTGGTGGAGTGTCCCATGAGGATTGTAAAGTCCCTGAATTTTCTGACCCTTCTCCTCAGACCCTCCAAAGACACACGTGACCCACCACCCCATCTCTGACCGTGCGGTCACCCTGAGGTGCTGGGCCCTGGGCTTCTACCCTGAGGAGATCACCCTGACCTGGCAGCGTGACGGAGAGGACCAGACCCAGGACATGGAGCTGGTGGAGACCAGGCCCGCAGGGGACGGGACCTTCCAGAAGTGGGCGGCAGTGCTGGTGCCTTCTGGAGAGGAGCAGAGATACACGTGCCACGTGCAACACGTGGGGCTGCCCCAGCCCCTCACCCTGAGATGGGGTAAGGAGGGGGCTGTGGGCACAGAGCCTCTTCTCAGGGGAAGCAGGAGCCCCCGGAGGACTTCAGCAGGGTTGGGGCTGAGGCCCCCTGTCAGGGTCATCACCTTCCGTTCCCTTCCTAGAGCCTCCTCCGGCCACCATCCCTATTGTGGTGATCATTGCTGCCCTGGTCCTCCTTGGAGTTGTGGTTGCTGGAGCTGTGTTTGGAGCTGTGATGTGGACGAGGAAGCGCTCAGGTAGGGAAGGGGTGGGGTCTGAGTTTTCTTGTCCCACTGTGGGGTTTGAAGCCCCAGGTAGAGTGTGTCCTGCCTCGTTAATGGGAAGTACCATCCACACACACGTTCTTTCCCAGCCTGAGGCCCCATCTGCTAACACTTACTCTGTATTAATGCACGTGTAAAAATGAAGGACAGATTTATCACCTCGATGATTCTGGTGAAAGGGACCTGACTTCTTCTAGCTGTCACAAGATAAGAGGGAAGTTCCCTGCTAAACACAGACCTCCAGGAGGGTGGTTGGTCCAGTCCCCCTACTTGTACTTTCCTTAGGTTTCCTCATCATGCCCTGGGTCTGAATTCACAGTCCTGGAAACTTCTTTGGAGTCCAGGACTAGGAGGTTCCTTTAGCACCTCATGGCCCCGCCCCTCTTCCCTGGGTTCTCACAAAATATTTTCTTCCCACAGGTGGAAGAGGAGGGATCTACGTGCAGGCTGCAAGTGAATATGGTTGGAGGTGATCCCTGAGACTCTTGGGATAGTGTAGTTTGGAGCCTATGAGGGGAGCTCACCCACCCCCATAATTCCTCCTTTGGACACATCTCCTATGAGCTCTGACCACATCCTGTTTGGTCCTACCCCAGACAGTGACAGTGCCCAGGGCTCTGATGTGTCTCTCACGGCTTCTAAATGTGAGACCCTGGGTGGCCTAAAGTGGTGAGGGGTTGGGGAAGAAGGGACAGGACTGGGTAATGTGCATTTGGGATATTTTGAGCATGTGGTGGAGTGTCGAGAATGTCACCATATACAGTGACTAACCTGAATTTGTTCGTGATTATTTTTTTCCGTAACATGAGACAGCTGCCTTACGGGGGGAACGAGTGATGCAAGATCTGTTCATGCTCCCACTTTGTGCCTTGAAGAACCTCTGATTTCTCTTTCTGCAAAGGGCGTCTGAATGTGTCTGTGTTCCTATCAGCATAATGTGAGGAGGTGGGGTGACCGGCCCGCCCCCTGCCCCCAAACTCTTCTTCCCCACACTGTGTCTCTTCCCTCGTCCGTCTCCTGTTCCAGCAGAGGCTGTGCTGTTCCCATCCCTGCCTTTGCTTCGTGTTGCACTGAGCTGCAACTTCTTACTGTCTCTTTGAAATAAGAATATAAATACGAATTTGTTTTTCAGTTCTAGTTGTGAAGGGTTTCTGGATTAATTAAAGGAAACAATCCTCTATTTGAGAGAAGAAATAAATGGAATCACTGGGAACCTTTCAGAATCTGTGTGTTTGCTGTGCTGGGTGTGTTGCAGGCAGGGACAGGAGAGGCTGTGAGGACCGAGCGTGGATGGGATCTGTGCCAGGTCAGTGCTCAGTGCACTGTGGACTTTGACATGTCACTCCTCAGCTGGGTCACCTCTCTTTTCTATTGTCCTTGTCCCTTCAATAGGACCTTGTGACACCAGAACCTGTGATCACAGGGACTCAACCATGACCCTGGGCTTCTCTTGTCAGTGAGGGCTTCCTGCGGCAGGGGTCAGCCTTGCCTCAGGCCTGGGTCTGACCCTCAGCCCCTTCTTTTGCGTGTTTATTTTCTGTTGCACTGTTTTTATAGAGGAACATGATTGTTTTGTTCTCCTTACAAGTCCTGGTCTCATTTTCCTCTGGGTGTCCCTCATCTCCGAGAGTCATTTTCCCTGTTACTGTCCTTGTAAGGCCCAGACTTATAAGTGGTATCAAGAGATGAATTTTCATAGCCAACCTACTCTTGCCTCCATCTAGGGCTTGATTGTTCTTTCCATCTTTTCTCAGACTCTCAAAGGAAGCAGATTCTTTTGGAATTAGCAGAGATGGGCTCCTGCAATTTCTCACTTTAGATAAGTTCCTGTTGGAATTCTGCTGTGCTTGCCCACCATCTCTCCCTGCCCTTAGCTCTAGTGCTGGCTCTAGTCCAAACTCAGAGATCTATAAAGCAGAGTCTACTTTAGATTTCTATTTGGTTGGAAAATAAAACCAGTAAATCAAAGGTCATTGTTTTCGGAAGTGAGAAATATAATTATGTGCTGTGGCATGTAGGAGAGTTGGTATGGCAGAAAGAGATGAGGGGAAGAAGGGGAGAGTAGCACCTGTGAGAAAAGTAGAGATGGTGTTGATGCCAATATGAGTGGACTTTGTGCCAAAGCTGCCTCAAAGTAGCACGTGATCTGAGACCATATTAATAAAGGTACTATCTCTAGAATAGGGAGGTGCTGTACGCTGATCATTCATTCAGCTAATATTGATTGTGGGCCAGACGTACGACACAGTTTTTGCATCTGGGAAACATAACTAAGGTAAAAACAAAAATCGATGGCCTTGCACAGCATATGTTCTAGGGTGAAGAGACAGACTATATACTATAAGCACAATAAATAAGGCAGATGTTGATGTTAGAAGGGGATGAATGTTGTGGGGGAAAATGCAGTGCGAATAGTGATCCAGAGCGTGGGAAGTGTAAACAGGGAAGATGGCTGATTTGATTCAGGAGGTCAGTGTGAGCCTTCCTGGGAAGTTGACCTTGAGAAAAGGTTTGAAGGGCATGAGGAATTATCCACAAGGATCCTGGACCGGGGAAACTGCAGTGGGAACACCCCAGGCAGAAGTGTGTCTGTGGTTTCTGGAAGGAGGGAGAGGGTTGTTGCGGCTGCAACAGAGTAATGGAGATGAGATCGAGGTGTGGCCAGACCACGTGGGCTTGGAGGATGCTAGAAGGGCGCTGACCTCTGCTCCTTGTGAAGAAGGAGTTACAAGACACTTGAGAGCGGAAGAAGGACGTGGTATAACTTCTCCTTTAAAAGGATCCCTGAGGCTGCTGTGCTGGGATCAGGCTTGGAAGGCAAATGTCAGGGGAGGCAGTAGGGAAGCAGTAGGAAACTGCAGGGTTCCAGGCTGGAGATGCTTCTGTGGGGGGTGAGCGGTGGGGATAGTGGAAGTGGTGGGAGTCTGGATACTTTCTGAGGATGGACTTCACAGAGTTTCCTCGTGGGTTAGTTTGGAGTATGAGAGTGAGGAGTCAAGGAGGACATCTCAAATTCTGGGCTGTGCAAATGGAAGGTGCACTTGTCAGCAGAAATGGGGAACACTGGAAGGAGCCTATCTGGGGGGTCATCACAGGCATTCATTTTAAGAGAGGTTGGAGCTGAGGTGTCTGTAAGACAGGTGACACATCCAAATAATATTTAAAGCCTTGAGAACAGCTGAGGTCACCGAGAGTGATGGCTATAGAAGAGAAACAAACAGGACTGAACCCTGGACACCCCAGTGCTGAGTGATCTGATCAGACACCACAGACACACGCTGCGCGCAGACAGCACAGTCTGGCTCTGCGTCTGGAAGGCACACAGATCAGGGAGTCCGAACTTTCTTTTTTCCGGGTGTGCAGGAATCACCTGGACATTTGGTTAACTCAGGGAGTTTGGAGCAGACGGTGTGATTCTGGATTTCTAACAAGGTGCTGATGCCGCTGGTCTTCAGGTGGCACTTTCAGTAGCAAGAATGTAACCAACATTTCTACACGGCTGTGCATCAGCCTCACCCACAGGGCTTGTGAAATAATGATTCCTGGTCTTGTGTCTAATTCTGTAGGAAAATTGGTCTCGGGAGAGGTCTGAGTGTTTTGTAAGAAGTCCACAACCAATCCTGGGACTCAGCCAGATTGGGAACCACTGAGGTCAGTGACAGAGCTCAGGGAATGAGCAAACAATGGAATCCAAATTTTTACTAATTTAAATATAAACTAAATATATATATAGATAGATATATAGATAGATATAGATATAGATATAGATATATGATATTGAGGCCTCATACTATTTTGGGGAAGGCCACAGAGCAGGCTTGAGGCCACACAGCCAGGAACATTCATAATCCACCCTAAATCCGGTTGCACATGGCAACCACTGCCCCAGCGTCTGGGCACAGATATCCCTGCTCATATCACTGACTCCCCTGGTGCTGGACACTGGACCCTGGGCCTAGGATTGCTATCACTACTGCTCTTGGCAGCTGGATGCTGTTACTGCCACTCATGCCACCGTTGTTAAATGTGTCGTGCACAGTTCTAGCCAATCTGTGTCACCATGTCCCGAGTCAGGTTCCTCACTGGTGGAGCCTCATGCCATGTCCAGCTGCAAGAGGGTTAGGGGAAGTGGGTTTCCCCCTTTCATGGAGTATAGTGGTGTCTTTCTCTCACCCAAACTCTGTGAGGAATTCTCCTAATGTAGGAAGACAGTTCATATGGTGGAGATGAAGGATGGAAAAAGAATGACAAATTTTAATTCTTAGAGCAAAGATCTGAGACTAGAACTTTTTCTGGTACTTTGTAGGCACTCAGGTTTGGCTGGAAGAACAAGTGACGAATAAATGACATTCAAGATAGAAGTTTACTTGCTTACTCTGAATTTCTTTATGGAATGGTGAGGGGTTTTCTTCCCATCAACCAATTCTCTATACTCAGACAGCACCTGAATAACCTACAATTCAACTCAAATCTGACATGAAGTACCTGGAGTTAGCATGGGACCCCACACGTTCGAGATCCATCCAGCAAGACGGCCCTCACTTTAGATACAAGTCTCAACTCTTATGTCCTCACTTCTGTCTGCCTTGGCTACAAAGTTAGGTGACCCCCAACCAAGTTCATTAATTTGTTAGATCAAGTCACAGAACTCTGGAAAATGTTATGGTTCTATTACAGTTTATTATAAAGGATGTAAGTGAGTAGCCAAATGAAGACGTACATAGAGCGAGGTCTGGAAGGGGATTGAGCGCAAAAGCCTCTGTCACTGAATTAGAGTGTGTCACCCTCCTAGCATATAGATGTTTTGACCAATTTGGAAGCTCTCTGAATTCTGTTAATTTTGTGTGTGTTTTTTTTAATGGAAGTTTTATTCAGTATGCATAATCGATTTCATTAATGGCCATTAGTGATTGAACTCAACCTCCATCTTCTCTCCCCATAGGTCGGGGAGTGAGGCTGAAAGTTGCAACCTTGTAATTATGACTGGTCTTTCTGGTGACCAGCCTCAATCCTGAGGCTATTTTAACTAAGAATCATCTCAAGAGTCATCTCATTGGCATCCCAAAGACATTCTTATCACTCAGAAGATTCAACGGTTTTAGGGGCTTTGTGCCAGAAACCAGGGATGAAGACCATTATTATACCATGGGTCTTTGACCACAGCTTCATTAATAGCAAAAGGACCATAACAGTTCAAAGATGCTGGCATGTTACTAGGATCCCATTCAGTCATCAACAATTAGTCCAGTCCATCATCTACTTGAGGATATTTATGTGTTCAATAAATTTTCAAAAATTGCTCAACATTTTTATTTAATCAGAGGGGAAATTCAAATTAAACTATATTATTATATCAATGCGCACCTCACAGAATGACTAAAATGAAAAAAACATTCAGTTGTTGGCAAGAATTGGGACTAATGATATCCATTATATTTTGCTAGTGGCAGAGTAAATTGATTCGAGTAGTTTGAAAAATTCCTTGTTCATATCTAATAAGTCCAAACCCCATGACCTGGCATTTCTACTTCTAGTTGTATACCCAATAGACATGAATGAAAATGTGTGCCAAAATATATAAAGAAATTATTCTTGATTTGTAAAATCTGGGCATAATAGAAATGCCTATGAGCAAGAAGTGAGGTCTATTCATATAATGGAACCCCTTGTAGCCATGAGAGTGAATAAACTACAACCACACAGAGCCTTGGGGATGAGACCCGGAAACGTCACGTTGAGTGAGAGAGGCAGATACAGAAGGCTGTCCACTGTAATATTCTATTCTACCAAATACAGAACTCATCTATGTAGTTAAAAATCAACGTAATGGTTACTAGGGGGAGAGTTTGATTTATGACTGAATAAGATTCAAGAGGGTTTCCTGGGATGCTGTAAATGTTGATCCTTGATGTGGGTGTTGTTTATCCCAATATTCACTTTGTGAAAATCCACAGTACATTTAAATTTGTCCACCTCTTTCTATGGGTATGTTAACTTAAAAAGAAAAAGGTTTTCAAAGTGAGCGACAACAAGGATTTATTTGAGATTTTTAAAAAAGGAATAGGTATTTGGAAAGCATTGATTCAGGCAGAAGTGTAAATAATGTTCCAGTTTGGAAACAAAGGCAATGGGTGTTGATGAGCATGAGAAGTGGAGCTACTGTATCACTAGAAGGAAGGCATTTCTATTGGTACAGATGAACATAACAGTGATGCTAATTCTAAACAAGTAAAAAGAAAATTTCAGTCCAGTAGTCATAATAACTGCCTGCTTGCTATCTTTCAAACAGTTCTTTGGGACACAGTTTTGCTTCAGGTCCAGTCCAAAGTTTATTTTGCCCTGTTTTAACATTTCAAAGGCTTGAGGCATAAGACGTGCAAAGCAGTTCCTCTGACCTGGCAGTTCCAGCCCTATATTAAGGTCGCTCCTTTTATTTGTTTGTTTGTTTGTTTATTTATTGATATTTCCCTCCTTTGATCAATATCTTTGCTTAAGAGTATCACTGATGAATCATTGGAAAGTAGCGCCAGTTGGTTAGGAAAAGCATCGTTGGTTCTTCATTGTTAGGGTGGCTCATTTTTGGTGTGTTATGCCACTATCATCTCTGGTCTCCAGGATGCTCATTCCTGATATGTCATGTCTCATGTAGGAGGGATAGTGGTTTTCTTTTTCTCTTAGGAACCTTAGACTACATTTGAGCAGCAAGAGTGCCAGAACAGAGCAGAGCTTTACTCATGTTCCCATAAGGACAAACACCTTATGTAGTTTCTTGAGGTTTCTTATATAAAGTCTCATAGGTCTGTTTAGAAACATTGAGCAACCGTTATCAGTTCCCATGCCCTTTCATATGGACATACAGTGAGGAAAGGGAAGAGTATGTAGTGCGAAAAGGCCTGCTGGCAGTTCCCACCCTTTAATCTACAGGTTCCCCATAGTGTTCACCATAGGAAATGACTCTCTTGGTTCCCATTTTCCCTTCACAGGTGTGGGGAATGGGCTGTCAGCAATCCAGCAGAAATCTTCCTTTGTTCTGAAGGTGTCCTCCTGGCCTGGCCACAGGGCTGATCAGCATATTGCAGTCTCAAGATTGTGGCTTGATTAACAGTTTAATTCTCTTGTCTCCTCCCTACATTAAATTTGAAGAATAGATTTGAACCGGGTGGCAATAATTGAGGGCAGTTAGCTGAAGATATTAAACAATGTTGAGGTCCATTGGGCACTAATTAATCATTTGCTTCATACCTGAATTTTATTTAGTTCTATTTTATCAGAGGTATTTTATCCAAGTAAAACAAAAGGTATTAACAACAGAGCAAACCACAACTTGCTTAGCTAAGTAAGATATGGCCAAGAGCAATTCTGCTGTCTAATATAGTCCACATAAGAGAATTTAAAGATTTCTCTGGTTGGCTACTGTTTCAGTGGTAGCGCCAGCAATTTCCTCTAAGGATTTTGATACGTTTATAAGCATGTATGTTTTTCATTTTATTACCTGACCAGGGAAAAAGCATGCTTCCAAATCTGGTACCTTCATTGGGGATGACATCGCCAGACACTAAACATCCTTGACTCTGTGTGTAATTAATTACGTTAGGTAGTCAGGCATGAGGGACAGGAGTGAAGGCCCAGCTCTGTAACCATGGAAACTTTTCTCAAAGACCTTCCTTAGTCACCTCCCAGAAATACCTCCCTCTTTGGGTTATAAATTATCCCAAATCCTAGTGCATAAAGGCCATAAAAGCTGCTGGCTAAACCAGCTACAAACTCATGTGCAGAAAGTACTGCCCCTGACTTCACTCTCATTATGCCATCATTATAATATCATGACTATGCCTGGAAGTTCATGAATTTAATTATGACAGACCGACTTCTGGTTAAGAACATGGAAACTAGGCAAAGTTATATAGCAGCCAACTGTCAGTCAAGGTGACCTCACATAGGGATCATCTGGACCTCCCATCACAGCCCAAATATAAACAGAACTTCCCATTTCTGCAGGGTTACAGCGTTCCTGGCTGGAAACCCGCCCCTTCTGTTGGGGTGTACTGTCTTATATCTTGACCTTCTGAAGTCCACAGGGCTGCAGCCTTCCCTTAGCACTGCCCATCTCCTTCCAAAATGCACTTTCAAAAATTTTACTTTTTCTCAGTCTTGCCGACCTGTAATTCTTTACTGCGTCGGTGGGGAAGAACCGAGGAACAACACACAACGCCACACCGTCCACTGTACTCCATTATCGCTATCCACCGTCCACCTCCTCCTCCTCCTTCATGCCGCTGGGGCGATGCCAGATTTCACATCACGCCAGTGGTGACAATTAAGTTTACATTTTGACCCATGAAATCGTTTTAAAGATGATGCCCAATGTTGAGTTATCTTCCTAGATAGAAATAAAAGGGAAAAAGCAAACAACTATTGTGTCGATGTAAAAAAATGTCCAAACCTGTTGAGAATCGTAAGAAGTTTAGTTGAGCCAAACTGATGACCATTGCCAGGAAGCAAAATCTAAATGGATTAAGAAAATGCTCCAGGGAATGGCTGTTTTGCTGCTTATTTTATACATTAGAATCAAAGGAAGAGATGTAAGGAGGGCTACATAAAAGACACTGGAGGTAGATAAAGGGGGTGAGAGAAAGCAAAGTGGGGGAATCTCTGGGATTGGATAAAAGTAAAATGGAGAGACACACACTTCTTGTACAGTGGTGGATACAGAAGAGTTAGTAATTCACATTGATAGCCCATAGAGATGGTATGCGGGGGGAAAGATGAACCATGAAGGGTTCCGTGGTCTTGTGCTCTGGTGCAGTGGTCGTGCCCTGAGGGGTCTGGAAAAAGGGGATTACTCTGACATTCCAACGGTATGTTATTTTCAATGCAAAAAGACAATAGACAAGCTCACTTAAGGTAAGG
>JAQQSQ010002589.1:0-10566 GCA_028627145.1 Eidolon dupreanum | reverse complement strand
ATTACTCAGCCATAAGAAGACATGAAATACTGCCATTTGCGACAACATGGATGGACCGCGATATAATCATGCTAAGTGAAATAAGCCATACAGAAAAAGTTGGAACTCACATGACATCACTTATATGTGGGATTTAAACCTAAAAGCAACAAATGAACAGTACAAACAAATAGAGACTCATGGACATGGACAACAGACTCGTGGTTCCCAGAGTGTAGGGGGTGGGGGAGGAAGGTGGACATTGGTGGAGTAAATGTGGTCAAATATAGGGTAATAGGAGGAGGGTGAAGTGAGTAAAGGGGATCAAAGATATGGTAGCTGAAGGAATCTGGACTTTGAGTGATAAACACACAATAGAATATACAAATGTCAAATTATAATATACACTTAAAAATTATATAATTGCATTAACCAATGTTACCCTAATAAACTTAATAAAAAAAAAAGTCATTGACAAAAAAAAAAAAGAAAAGAAAATGCAACTTGGGGTTATGGCTAAAGGGCACCTATGTTCAATTGCAATAAAGATTTTACTCTAGAATACAGAGTGAAAGGCCATGATGCAAATTGTTAATAACTGTTAATTCTAGATGGTGGTAAAGGAAAAATAAGAGAGAAGAAAATAGAAAAACCACTCTTATGGATAGTTTTGGGGAGAAGAAATATAGCTCACCATAATAAATATTTTCTTTCCTTACATAAGTTGTCCCAGGAATTATTTAAAATATCATAACTATATTAGTTTTCAATTGCTGTTGCAACAAATTGCCACAAATTTGGTGGCTTAAAACAACACAAATTTATTATCTTACAGTTCTGGAGGTCAGAAGTCTGACAAGTGTCGCATGGGGCTAAAATCAAGGTGTCAGCAGGGCAGCAATCCTTTCTGGAGGCTCTAGGAGACTGTTTCCTTGACTTTTCCAGCTTCTAGAAGCCAGCCACATTTCTTGGCATGTGGCCCCTTCCTCCATTTTCAAAATCAACAAGATTAAATGTCTTTGACCAGTCCACGGTCATGTTTCCCTCTGATTGCAGCTGAGAAACATTCTATAGTTTCAAGGGTGGGCTTTCACAGATAACCCAGGACAATTCCACATCTCAAAATCTTTAACTTAATCACACCTGCAAAGCCCTTTTAGCCACATAAGGTAAGATATTCATAGGTTCTAGGGATCATAATACGGACATTTGGTGACGGGGGAGTTCTATTATTCTGGCTACCATGATAATTTATAGTAGGGGGACATCCTTCATCCGTAAACTGAAGGCTCCTGTAAGCATCTCTTCAATCTAGCATAATATCTTTCTGAGAACTCTCAATTTAAAGTTCAAGTCTACAGCAGTGAGGGTGTTCATCTTCTGATTATGCATAGATGAGCAGGAAATTTGCTGTATATTTTTACGATGGATGACAACAAAAAACCCACAAATTCATTAGAATGGTTTTTATCAGGATAGCCAGGCAGATCTCAAATTAAAATTATAACAGAGCTGTCTTACAGATTTGCACTAATGAAGAGACAAGCATCATTTGCTCTAATCATTGTTTTGTTATATAGCAAATTTTTTTGGCTGTAATGACAGATTAATGCAGTTCTCTGAGATATTACCTTTTGCATTGGGTGCAGTGGTTCTGCCGAAAATGTCAATTTCTTGTGAACAAGGATTTTGCTGAATTGGTTAGTTGTGTAGAAACTGAGGCTTGGAACTAATTATTAAAAGTGTTAATGTTCACTGACCCAAGATGAATAAGCCTTCCTTCCTCAGTAGATTAACTTTAAGAGCTAATGAAATTCAGAACCTCACAGAGATCACAAGTAGACATTTGATTAAGCAAACAAGTTAAAGCAAGAAGTTAGTAGGTAACCATGAAAACAGTCCTTGTCAAATCTTTTCACATTTCATTGAGCAATTGCATTCCTCAAGCAAAGGAATAATGCATTAAAAGTTCAAGAACTTGAATTATGCAATCAACTATCAGAAATACTCAAGCTGTGCTTCCCGTTGATCAGAAGGTAACAGGATTTCCCCATCATACTCCAAGAATTTGTTTGCTTCATTTCTTAAAAACTATTTTAGCAAGTGAAAATTGTTCCAAAGGCTCAAGAAAGAGAACATTTTTCCGGTTTCATAGCTCAAGTCAAATATTGCTCATAAAGACAGCAAAAAGTCTAATAGTTCTAGTGATGTAGTTATTATTTTTTCCTGACTTTTTCCTCTTTTTTGGATTAGTGGAAACCAGGATGAATGGGGAATGGTCTCTGGGCTGGCAAGCTATACATTGCTTGTCCTAAACTGGACTAGTAAATTGTGGGTAGCTTTGTTGTCAGCACTTGCCTTCTCTAGGCCCAGTAGATGCCAAGAACTTCACAACTGCTCCCAAGGATGCAGCGCTTTGTGTTTTAAACTAATTTCCATGCAGCTTCCCTTTTCTGGATGCTTCCACTGTTGAGGTGCAGCATTAGAGTTGAGCCTTCTACCTCGCAGTCTTGAGAAATCCAACTCTACCCCTGGCGTGGCTTCTCTGCCTATGAAGGAGAAGGTGAAAAATCACCTTTTCATTCATTCCATAAGAATTTACTGAATGTCGTATTCATCTAGGTTCCCTTAAATGCAGACCTTGAGACAAGAATAGAAATGTAAGCAGTGTAAGCAGTTTATTTGGGAGGCGATCCCAGGAAACACTAACAAGGAAGTGCAAAAAAGAGAAAGAAAAGGAAGGCAGTCATAGAAGTGCCTTATCAAGTAAGTTACCACTGTGGCCAACTGGAACTCAAGCACACTGGAGAATTCTGGGAGCCAGTGTTGAAGACCCAGAGTTGACTTACAGAGGGCGAGAGAGCTGGGTTAATATACACCAGCCCCTAAAGATCACTGGTTGAGGGCTGCCAGAGGTTAGTTTCCCAGATTATCCAGTCTATGTGCTGAAGCCAGAGTGCCTTCCTGCTGTTTGGAAGGAAGCCCTCTGGCAAAGAGCTGCATATCCTGGCAGTTAGAAGTAGAGTAAGTTCATGCTGCAGTGGTAAGGCCCAAGGGGCAGAAAGACAAATGGTTTCTTGTTCCAGCCTATGAGTAAGGCATTGAAATAAGTGCTGTAGAAAAGCTTAATTTCTTCAATGAGTACATAAAGCTAGAGCAGCTATGTTTTGCTGGCTGTGTGCTCAGAATGATGCCAAGTGCTACAGGAGAAGCAACAGAAGTAGGAGGAATGGTTTCTTCCTGCTTTTATATCCTACATAGAGTAGACAACCCCAACTTTACCATGTCACATTAACAAATAGACAAAATATAATGATGCTAATAAGCATTAGGGAAGGATTGAAATTCTTGAGAAAGGCTTCATGGGGAAGGTAGGAAATAAAGGAAGAGAAGTGTTTTCAGAAACAGAGCTGAAGCCCTGAGTTGGAGGGACAGTGAGAGAGTTGGCATGGAGACAAAGTTAGCCTGGCATGTTGGTAGACAATGAAAAAGCCTATGAGATTGGAGTTGATGGAACATGTTCAAGAGAAGTGAAAACTTCAAGCTTGACTGGTAAGGCAGTGTCAACACTGAGAAGTTTGAAGGCAAAACAAAAAAGTCTTGACTTGTTATGGTCCTAGAGATGTCACTTGTTGCCATGAGACTATAATCCCTTATGAAAAAGTCCTTTAATGTTCCCAGTATCACTGAAGAAGTGGCCATGTTGTAGTAGATGGCCCTGCTTCTGAGGCCACATCTGAATGGGATAGAGCAGACACTTGACCCCAGTTAGGCTAATCAGATTCTGATGTTTTGGGATTTTTTCCCCACACTTTGGCATTTAGACCTAGGACACTAAGCAACTGAAGAAATTGGTTCTCTGTAGAGTCAGAGCAAGTGTTTTATTTTTCTTTTAAATATTATTTTTATTTTTAAATTACATTTGGCATACAATATTATATTAGTCTCAGTTGAAACATAATGATTAAACATTTCTATAACTTACAAAGCGATCACACCAATAAATCTAGTACCCATCTGACACCAGACATAGTTATTAGAATATAATTGACTGTATCTCTTATGCTATTCTTTATATCCCCATAACTATTTTGTATCTACTAATTTATACTTCTTAATCCCTTCTCCATCCCATCTGGCAACTATCTTTTATCTTGTTACTGTTCTGATTGGGTGTTTTCTGCTTCTTTATCTTCTAAATCACTGATTTGATTCTCTGCTTCATCTATTCTACTATTGATCCTTCCTAAGGTATTTTTCATTTCAGTTATTGTATCCTACATTTCTGATGAGTTCTTTTTTGTGTTTTCTATCTCCATTTTTATGTTTTCTAACTCTTTGTTAAAGTTCTCACTGAGTTTATCTACTCTTCCCCTAAGTTCATTGAACATCCTATAACCAGTGTTTTGAACTCTGCCTCTGGTAGGTTGCTTGTCTCCATTTCATTTAGTTCTTTATCTAGAGCTTATTTCTGTTCTTTCATTTGTGTCATGTTTCTTTGTGTTCCCATTTTTGCTGCCTCCCTGTGTTTGTTTTTATGTATTAAGTAGAGCAGATAGGTCTCCTGATCTTAGTGCAGTGGCCTTTGTAGTGGATGTTCTGTGGGATCCAGTGGTGTAGTCTCCCTGGTCACCTGAGCCATGTGCTCTAAGTGTGTCCTTTGTATGGGTTATGTGTCCCCTCTTGTTTTTGGTTGAGCCTTGATTACTGTTGGCATGTCAGTGGGATGGATTAACTTTCATGCTGATTGGTTATGATGATTGGTTGTGACCAGTGAAGGAGCTGTTGTCCAGGGACTGACCCTACAGAGCATAATTCACTTTAGCAGGGCCTGTACAGTCTGCCCTTTGGGTTTGTCATTCTTCGATGTGGCCCTGGGTGGTGCTCAGGCTCAGACCCAAGCCAGTCATTGGGTGTGCAGGCAAGTGCCTCCTGGGAGGGGCCCCGCCACGGGCTAAGTTTAGCTGCAGCCACTACTCTGCCTGGGTCCACTTGGCATGAGCCACCAAGCAATTTGCAGATGGCTACCACCTGTGCTGGGCTTGGATGTACCTTAAAGTCCAAGCCAGAAATCAAGGCCAGTGTTGAGGATGAGGCTGCTCAGCAAGAAATATGGGGCACACTGAGGACCAATGCTACTTGTTGAGGTTTTGTGAACCTTTAAGAGATTTTAGAAAGGTCTGCAGCATGAGCCAAGATAGGATGCATCTTGGGTGGGTTCACGAGTTGGGTGGGACAGGGTCTCAGGGAATCACCGGGGTGGGGCGACCAGTGTTAGCCAGGTTGATGGAGACTAAGATATGGCCGCCATGTGCATATCTACACACTGGATGGGGGTAGAGCTCAACAAAGGAATAGTGAATTCTACTAGCACTTCTCTGGGAGAAAACTGCCTCTCCAGTCAGCTTCCCCCCATATGTTCCTGGTGCCATTTGAGTTGCTGTCTCAGCACTGGAGCCTACAGCATGTTTGTCAGTGGGTAAATCCATGCACTGGCCCTTTACAAGAAATGCCTGGGACTCCAAGAGCCTTCCATCTAATTCAGCCACAATCTACTGATTTTTGCCTCCAGGTTTTGTGGGGTCTTCTCTTCCCAGAACTGGAACCCTGGGCTGGGGAGTCTGGTGTGGGACTGGGACCCCTCACTCCTCCAGGGGTACTTCCACAGTCAAGATATCCCTCTTGATTATTAACCACCACACACAAAGTGTGGGATCAGCCCTTTCTGCATCTCTGCCCCTCCTACCAGTCCAGAGGTGGCTTCTTTTGTATGTCCTTCACAACAGGTGTTTTGTTTCCTTAGTAATCCACAGCCACGTGCAAACATATTGCATTAAAGCATCATAGAAAATACCGACTACAGTACAAAAAAAGAGTACATAGACTGAGAGAATCGGAGAAGAGAGACCATGTGGCCCCAGCAAGTTAAATGTGACTTTCTAATTACATCAAGGCTATGGTGTACCTCCAGAATTTAGAGTCTTCTATTAACTTTCTATTCAAGCTGATTCGAGTGGGTTTCTCCTCCTTGGAAATTAAAGACCCTTAACTATGACAAAATGGTAGCCATTAATTTGCATATTGCCCATGGTCCGATTTTAATTCCTATGGTTTGACCTTAGAGCTGGTAATCCCTAAAAGAAAACCTTGAGACCAGAATTTATTAAGGAAGGGCTTCAGGAAGAACATAAAGAAATGGGGAGATCCTCACAGGAAAGGGAAAAAAGCCTTGGTGAATTCAGATCACGTTGGTGGAGACTGCATGGGGCATTGCAGTGGAAGTTCTGCCTCAGGTTTGCCTTCCTCCTTCCCTGTCCTCAGCAAGAGAGCTGGGCTTTCACTCTCCATTTACTGACCTACATGACCCTGGGCACATAGAGGTAAATTGGACAACATCCTTGCCCTTAGCTTGTTTATAGTCTAGCTGGGGAAGACAAATTTGCAAACATATATGGATTAGAAAATGGCTTCTGAGTGGTGAAGAATAAGGAAATCTACATCCAAAGGAAGTGCTCTACAAGAATGAATAATTTAACATCTACGTGCTATGTGCCCTCTTCTCCAAATATGTTAGAATCACTGAACAACATAAGCATATCTGATTTCCTCCTTTGTGCTTTTTCTTTAAATCTCTTCCAGAAAACTGAACTTCCTGAAAAATGACTATTGAAGGAACATGGCAAGAACCTGGCAAAAGCCCAGTTAATACTCAACAGGCTTGACCCAAGAAGAAGAGTAAATATCAAACCCAACGTCATTGGTAAGACTATTGTGTGTTTTCCTTTTTCTTTTTCCCCTAAAGTCATGTTTGCTCTTTCAAGGACTAGGAATGTATTTTAAAGTATTTTGAGTCCAAGGATCAGGCTGCCAAGAAAGCAGTGGGCACTGCTTACAGTTGTGGGGATTTTACCCAATGTGGCCTCTGTTTAGTACAGAAATTGTGAAAGTGTGGACTAGCATCCACAAGGCTTTCAGGAATCTTAAGGACACAAACTGAAAACACACAGAGATTTTTCTTTATGAGCAAATGATATGACATATGACATCATTTCATTTTTTCTACATATAAGCAAGTGCTACATACTAGTAAGTTACAATATGAGGAATTCACTTTTACTAAAATTTGGCATTTGTACATTTTAATTAGCACAATAATGGAATTATTGAGAATGATAATTCAGGATTCCAGTGAAAGTTGACTTCCACTAAATATTTCATAGCTCTCTGAAACATGCTCACAGGCAGCTGGTATAAATTCCCACAAGGCTTGGGGAAAACATTGTATCTCTAGTGAATCTATCTATGGTTTTTAATTGCTGCTATTCTTGCTTCTTAATCATCAGTCATTGTTAGTTCAAATTCGCCTTAAGCTACTTTATTTTACATTTGGTTCATTTTTTTATATGTAAGAATCCTGTTTTAGACTGGGTTTCCAGAGAAGTAGTCTCAGATAAGGATGTGAGGTTGGGGGTGATCCCATGAACCACTAGAAGGTGAGTGGGGAAGGGAAATGGGAAGGGGAGAAGATCAATCAAGGGTGTGCTAATGAGTGGAATTACTGCTATAGGTGGTTGGGGCTCAAGCCCTTGAGGACTCTGGGGAAACTTTGTATAACATGCCTCAGTTTTGCCAATTCAAGAGGTGAGAATTGGGGTATTTACTCAACATTTCCCATCAGATGATTCTTGAGGGTTGCTCTGGAAGCATCAACACATACACACCTCCAGCCTGCCCTGCACACTGGATCATGCTCCTGCAGCCAAAGTTAAGCCCTTAGACAGAGCTGTAGTCGCTGATAAGAGGCTGCCAGTGAGGAGAATCAGGAGAGCCAACAGGATTTGGGCAGGGCATGGGGGCCCCTGACAGTGTCTCATATGAATGCATATTTTCGTGAACTGGATTTGAGGCCTGTAGTTTCCTAATTGCTTGACACAAACACACATGTTGCATTCCAATGAGCCATACAAGCTCATATTGCCTGATAGTCAGAGAGAGCCTTATGTAAGGATGTAATCTTTAAGGTGAAGCCTGGAGGATGGGAAGAAGCTTGCCATAAGAAGAGGAGAGGGTGGTCCTAAAATCTTCTGCATCTGTTTTCCCATTGAAATTTTCAATGTAGAACAAGGAAATTTAAATTTTGGATTGCTTGAAGAGTGATTTTTAGCAAATCACATTCTCATTCAGAATAAAATTGTTTTTAGCTATTTCCTATAGGATAAACTTTCAAATCTTCCATTTGATACCATTTTAACATTCATGCTTCTCTCCTGGAGTCATCTTCTCTATACTCACCCATTAGTCAAATTTCCCAATCCTATTGTCACCAATCACTGCTTTGAAAGTTTCCATCTTTCATACTAAATTTCTCTAATCCTTTTATAATTATATGGGAACTATAATTTCTTAGAAAAAAATCACATCTCATTCAAGACATAGAAGACTTCAATCCCTTTGAAAGATGGTGAGGACAATTCAGATACTCAGGACTGCACTTGCTCAAATCTTTCTGGTTACAAACTTCCCCACTTTGTCTTGTCTCTTAGCCAAAAGGTAATTCCATATCCCTCAGGCACTAGTCCTGAAGTTTGCCTTAGGATCTTAATGTTCTGGGAGTAATTGTGAAAAAGACTTAGATGAGTTTGTGAAGGATGTCTTCTCCAAAGGCCCAAGTCATAGGTAGACGTTTTTTCTTGGTATGGAGTCAATATCAAAATGGCCTGAGTTATATATTTCTTTCCAGTAACATACTCCCATGGGATATGTGGTTTCATTCTGAGCAAGTTCAGTAAGCAGTGCTAGAGAGAATACTAAAAACTTAAAGACTTATGCAGCTGGCTCAGATCTCATTTTTAAAAAGATTTCTTGAAGTCCTTCAAATGACAACAGCATCACTTGCCATCACAAAAAGGCAGTGTCTCCTTTCATCATATTCTCCCACTGATGGCATCTCCCTCCCTTGGGATTTCTCTGACATTTCTGACTTTTGAAAAATCATCTTCTCCAACATGTATTTTGAGTTAGCTTCTGTGCACATGATTGTTTTCTATCTCCTAGAAATGCTTTACAGTTTTTATGCCTTTGGTGGAAACATTTATTATTTTTCTGTACTATTATGGATTGTTTTCATCAATTTTTTTCCTTGTGAAAGCTATACAATGGAAGTAGTTGCCTGTACTCAGTTTGTAATTTGATACAATTTTCAATAACCCTTTATTATGACCTATTTTTCCATATCTAGCAACACAAAACTCTCAAATAAGGCTGAATGAATAAAAGATTTAATTCATTGCTATATAAGAAGATCCAACACAGTCAAGCCATGTGCAAACTTTAAATATGGGTGTTAAAGGATTTTCAGGTTTTCTGATTTGTATCTAAAATCTTATATCAACTGAGTTAAATTTGTTTATGTGGTATAGGTAGCAGGAAATAAAAAAGTAATACATAAACATATCTTTATATGAAGACAGCAGAAAAAAAAAAAACAATCTTAAGCTGTAAAATCTCACCTCTAGTGCTTCTTCAGCCTTTTAAAAAATACCTATAATGGTATTAAACTCATGGTCCCCTCAAAGGCAATTCAAACCAGTTTCATAAAGTTCTAATTTTTAGACAAAAACAAAAATACAAACAAACAAACAAACAAAAAATCTATTTCAGGAGCCAAATTATGGACAGTTGTAGTGCTGTGCTAAAAAATTTGGATAGCTTTCTGTGTCAGTCATCTTGATTAAGGTGATGCTGGAAATAAACCACGTTAGCAACCCAAATGGAAAAATAAAACAATTAACATTTAACCTCAATGTCCCCTGGCACCTTTAAATTCTTCATTCCCTACCCAGCATATCTTTTAATCTAGCAAATGTACACCCAGTTTGGCATTTGTCTCACCAATGTGCTATGAATGACTATGCTTTAATAATAAAATTATTTAAAATATATTGATTCTCCTTTTAACCAGTAGCTCTGACAAATCACTATGGCCCTAAAGAGAATTTTTCTAATTTTTCTGCAATGGTCACATTGCCCAAGAAGGACCTTTGAGATGACCAGCCTGAGCCATCTGCTCTCCATATGTGATATAGAATAGGCCCCTGTCTTCTGACTTGGATTATAGTTTCAAATTCTTACCCAGGTTTTATATGACGATCCCTTTAAAGTGGGATACAAAATATAATATTTTTTACAATTAATTAATTAATTATTTTTATAGTGATATTGGTTAACAAAATCCAATAAGTTTCAGCGTACACTTTAACAGTAAAGCATAAATATGTTCACATTGTGTGTTCACCTCCCATAATTAGTTAGATTACATTCTGTCACCACATATTTGACCTCCTTTACCTGACTACATCCTCCCTCCCCACTACCCTCTGGTAAACACTAGTCTGTTGTCCATGTCCATGAGTCTCTATTTGTTTGTACTGTTCATTTGTTGCTTTTAGGTTTAAATCCCACATATAAGTGATGTCATGTGAGTTCCAACTTTTTCTGTATGGCTTATTTCACTTAGCATGATTATATCGCGGTCCATCCATGTTGTCGCAAATGGCAGTATTTCATGTCTTCTTATGGCTGAGTAAT
>JAQQSQ010002588.1:0-10567 GCA_028627145.1 Eidolon dupreanum | reverse complement strand
TTATTATTCATTATTCAGGATTTTGCCTTTTGAGCACTTCCTTAACTTCTAGCACTATAAGATGCTCTTACATATTTCTTGCCCTAGCTTTAGACTTGGCCATGTCTTAAAGGAGCCATGTTCCTTTTATTGGAG
The DNA here is from genome assembly GCA_028627145.1 of Eidolon dupreanum. Classification (NCBI taxonomy): domain Eukaryota; kingdom Metazoa; phylum Chordata; class Mammalia; order Chiroptera; family Pteropodidae; genus Eidolon; species Eidolon dupreanum. The sequence goes on along the minus strand of JAQQSQ010002588.1, from coordinate 10,432 downwards.
GATGGTGGTTAGAGACCAAGATACGGGTGCTGGGTGTGCTCACTGCTACTGGACTCCCTCGGCAGAAGAGCTTAGAGACAGAAGTGTGTGCGCTAGCCCACGTATGTACACACATCTATAAGTCTTCTGTGCTTGTCCATCTGCACTGACGTCAGGCTAAACATGAGTTCCCACTGACGTTTCCTGCGTCCCCAGGAGCACTCTATGCCCCTGCGTATCTCTAACCTCCCGCTCTGAGAGGGGGAAGCCCACCTCCCAGCATTCACTGAATCATTCAACTCTAGCGTATGGGTATGGTGGCTTCAGAATGGCCAACTCATCTCCCTGAGAGAAACGACTTAACCAACTCGAGGACAGCTCCCGTGCCCAGTCCCTCCTGCCTCTAGCCTTGCAGACTCCACTCGTTTCCAAGGTCACTCAGGCCGGCACCTCTTTGCCCCTCTGTTCTCCAATGACATCATTTCATACATTGGTAACACAGTTAGAGCCTTTGTCACCATCTGCATTCCATCCTGGGATCCCCTGGCTCCCTTTGAAGCTTTTTATGTCTCTTTGGCCTTTCTCAAGCTTCTTCGGGCTGCTCTGTGGGGACAGACTTCTGGAAGAAGACACAAGGCAGGCGGACGGACAGACCGGGATTGACACAGCACCCAGGTGACAGAGGACGGGGTTTGGACCTGAGCAGCCACCGTGAAGATGAAGATAAGCTGATGAGATGATTTGTGGACATAGGTGTAGGGATTTGAGTTAAATTTTTGCAGTAAGTATTAATATGTCCCAGAGGGATCATAGGTCTCCTTAAAATTTTGTCCCAAAGCCAGAAGTCTCGCCATCCTTCCTCCTGGCCCTCGGTCTTGTGTTAAGCTGCCCAGCAATCGTCGACGGGGATGTCGCCAAACCCCAGAGAGCCCTGCTGAAGAGCAAAAGCACCTTATCACCCACGTGGACGGCATCTTTCAACACAGATAAGTCACGTCGTCTGCCCATCCTGGGTGCCGGTGCTGAACGTGGTCGGCCGGGCCGTTGTAAACAATCCCGAGGTGAGGGAGATGCTGTCACTCACCTCAGCCATCTGCTCAGCACTGGGGACAGCTGAGCGGGGTCTGGCAGAGGGGACAGTATATACACTTTCTGCTCCTTTGATAGATTTTGTTTGGGGAAAAGTTCTAGTGATTAATGAGCCATTTCCTTACTGATACAGCACACGTGTCACCACTGACAAATGATTCCAAGGCAGCCTTGGCAAGTCCCCTCCCTGACCCTGTCGCAGGGTGCGGCTGGGCGGGAGCCGGCTGGGAGGGGCTGGTGCTCGGGACAAGGTCAGGCCCAGGGCGGCCAGCCCTGCGGAAGGCCTTTCTCTGCAGGCTGGTGGGGGAGGTGAGCACACAAGGGTGCAGGCCAAAGACAGGATAAGGGCGGAAGCACGGAAATCTTTGTTCCTGATCTGCATTGTCAAACTTTAACCGTTGACCTCTAAAATCTTAATAAAAGTGTAATAATAATAAACACTTAAATCAAAGTTTAAGTAAATGTAAATTTTATTCTTTTTGTTATTAGAACCCAGAGGCCTTGATCTTAGTGTCGCTTAACCACCCATTTAACATTTGGTCCCTTGGCATTTGGCCAAAACGCACACTCGGTGCGACTGTGTGCGTGCATGCGTGTGCCTGCACAGCGCGTCCACGTGTGTGCGTGGATCTGCGAGTGCGTGTTTGTTTCTGCGATCGGAGGGGCATGTGTGCCCCCGCCGCGGGCCTGAAGGGGACTCGTCCTCAGGCCATGGGCGGGGACGGTCAGGGCTGGATCTGAGGTTCTGCGTGGAGAAGGCGAGACTTGACCTAGAGACACGCCCTCCCCGCCGTCTCCACTGACTCCCTAGGGGGCACGTAGAGGTTTCCTCTCGGACCCTCGTGCTCTGTCATTGACCCATAGATGCAGGGCCACCTCTGACGTCTAGCGTGTGGCCGGACGCAGGGGCTGCTACCGCAGGAGAGTCACGACTCTGGGGATGGCGTGGAGGATTCCATGGGTCTAGAGACGGCTTCGGACCCTAAATAAAGTTTGATGGATACATTTAAGAGATTCCACAAACACCCCGAAATTGGGCATCATTTTGTGTCACATGTTTTTGAGTGTTTATAGCTTTCGTCTTATTTTCGAAGGGGTCAGTGATGCAGAAATGGTTAGGAGCCCATTTCTCTGGGGATGTAACCAGACCTCTGCTTCACCAGCATTAATCCTGGACTGCCTTTGACACGATGCTAGAAAAATCGCAACTTCCACTCTGTGTCTGGCGGCAATCCCAGGAAAAATGAAGGGGGAACAGAGCCCCGGGCTGTAGGTGCGGCTGGGGTCATTCCCCAGGAGGGGTTGCATCGGGGCGAGGGGAGCCCCAGCCCGCCCAGAGTGTCCGGAGAACCCTGGACAGTTTCTGACCCAGCTGTAGAAAGATGTCCACTCAGCACGTGGACAGGAGCACCCCAAAGGAGGGATGGTGTTTGGGTTCAGAACCTTGGACACTTACCAGGAGGCAGGGCTAGGAAAGTCCTGGGCACTTGGGATGTGAATTTCATTTGTTATAAGTCGGTTGCCGTGTAAACAGCTACTGCTGATCCCAGAAGGAAGGCTGGTCCATCAGGACTTGGCTTGTGTCAGCCTCGTCCCGGGAGCTCCGAGCCAGGACGTGGCCTCTCGGTTAGGCCCCGCGTTTGCATGTGGTATTTGGGGCTGTGCGAACTCACAGTGGGACGCAAGAGCAGGATAATCACGCTCATACGGAAAACACGTCCTGTAGAAGGTGAATCCAAGGATTTCTTAATCCGATCCATCTGTGCTCACTATACACACGAGGACTCCACGGGTTCAGCCTGGGTAAGTTCACCCCCTCCACCCCCACCCCCTTTCCGTCCCTGGACCAGAGTTCTTCTCTCCCATTTGTTCCAAATCTATTCTGGCCGTGGTCCCTCACTAACACTGGATGTATTTATTCTTCATCTTCATTTCTTTGTCTTTCGTCCCTCAACTTCTATCTTTGCTCTCGGTTTGTTGACCCCCCCCCCTCTGCCTACTCGACCTTGACAATTGTCCGCCGGGACTCTATAGTTGCAAATAACAGTAGACCATGGCTGGCTAACGCTAAATAGGGTTATACACAAAAAAAATATGGGATGTCCCACAAAACAGAAAGACAGCCAGGAGCCAACAGGTGGGTGGGGATCCAGGTACCCAGAACTAACTGGCGGCTCCTTGGGGCTCGGGCCTCACGGTCAACACGTCCCAGCCAGGTTCTGACCTTGAGCCACTCGGCTTGGAGGTCACATGCCAGGAGAATCTAGCTCGTCTGCTTCGGACCGAGTGCCCATGTCTGTGGCGCTGGATGCATTCGAAGTGGGGGTGGAATCAGGAGACAGTGAATCCTCAAAGGAAGACCAAGGTCCCACTGCCAGAGTAAGGAGGGTGGATACCGGGCAGGAGAACGCTCGTGTCCAGCAGAGTGCCACAGGCAGGGCGCAGACACAGCGAGACGTGAAGTGTGCCCCCGCCGGCAAGGACACCCCTGAACATAGCCACCACCCTCTCTGTCGGACTGGTAACAAAATGTCCCCAGACTCAGCCTGTGCTAACCGCTCGTGGCAGGGCAGGGCCGGGCTGATGGATTTTGTTTGTGCAAACTGACCGTTTTGTAATCTCGTCTCCACACTCCAGCTATTGTCCCCGGGGTATGAGATAAGGTTCGGTGTATCAGGAAGGGTGCGCCGGAACAGTGTGTCTTTTCAGCCGGCAATGACACGGAGGAAGAGTGGGACTCCAGCAGAAACGCTGGAGCTCGGCTTCGCTTCAAAGCCCCACAGGACAAAGACCCGGGCCAGCTTCTAGTGGGGACGCTGCCCGCACTCCACCCCGGGGCTTATCTCACCGCGCATGACTTATGTGTCCCCGCGGTTCATGGTCATTTCGTCCATGGCAGAGATTCTTATTCATGTCTGTGGCCAATAAGCCCAGCAGGGAGACTGATGTATAAGAAGCTCTTACTGGATATTTGTCGAATGAATGAGGTGGCTCAGAAGCCAGGCCCCCTGCCCTCAGAGGACGCCTCTCCGTGGCTTAAAGCACGGGTGGGCCCTCGCCCGCAGGGAGCGCCCCCAGAGAAAGGAACGCCGAGCGCAGGTGTGCCGGGGAGAAGTCCTAGTGCCACCCCCACTTCGTGTCTCAGGAGACTTCTCTCTCCCTGGAGCCTACTGATACGAGACTATCACGATCCACGTGGAAGGCCGGAGTCAGCTGGAGCCCTCGGATTCCTGGAAGTGAATGAGAACATTAGGATAGAAGGAGCCCCCCCCGGGGCTGGGTGCAGAGCCCCGCGGCAGGGTGGGGGGAGACCGCGCTCCTGACGCGCCCTCTGTGGGGCCCACGGCTGCTGTGTCCAGGGAGGACACAGAGTCAGCGTCGTCCAGCGCTGCGGCCCTCGCATGACGACCCTGAGGCTGGACGAGACCTTTCCCTTTAACGGCGACCTAGGGACTTGAGAGTCATGGACAGACCCCGCATTCTGGAGTGCCATGCGGTCCCCCCTCCGCAGCCCCCAAGTGTGGGCTGCAGTCTTAGTTTTCAGGGTGCAGAGTAAACTCTGATTGCAGCATTATTCACAATAGCCAAGAGGGGGAGGCGACCCAAGTATTCATGATGAATGACAGGTAGACAAATGTGATCTGTCCACACCTGGAATATTATTCAGCCTTAAAAAGGAAGGAAGTTGTGACGCATGCTACGACACACGTGACCCCCGAGAGCACTATGCTAAGGGAAATAATCCAGTCACAAAAGACAAACACCACCCGATTCCACACATACGGGGGTCCATGAGCAGTTAGATCCACAAGGGCAGAAAGTGGAACCGTGGTCGCCAGGGGCTGGGGAGGCGGAAAACGGGAGTTGTTTCATGGGGACAGAGTGACAGTTTGCAAGATGACAAAGTTCTGAAGATTGGTTGCACGACAACCTAAGCACACAGTACTGAATACTTAAAAATGATGAAGATGGAAAAAGAGGAGAGAGATAGAGACAGAGAGAGAGAGTGAGAGAGACAGAGACAGAGAGAGAGAGACAGACAGACAGACAGAGAGAGACAGACAGAGAGAGACAGACAGACAGAGAGAGACAGACAGAGAGAGAGAGAGAGAGAGGGAGAGAGAGAGGGAGAGAGAGAGGGAGAGAGAGAAGCTCCGCATCACTACTGCTGGCAGCTTAGAGATTTAAACTTCGAATAGAAGCAATATAAAACAAACATGGCAGCTCTGGTGACGAAAAAAGCCAAAACACATGGCAAAGCAACAAGGCAGAATTAATCTGTGGGCGTGAGCCAGGACCCTCCCTGTCCCTCGAGAGCCGTGTGTCGGCAGCCGAGTCTCCTGTGGTGGCCCTGGCCCACGGCAGCCCCACAACCTCTGCATCCGAGCTTCTGCCCGAGGATGCTCAGTCAGGTATGAACCCCACACCTCTCCGAGCCTCACAAGACACAACAAAACTACGATGGCACCGTAGGCATCGCTCACCCAAGCTGGCGCAGGTTGGCCACCCCGCCGGCAACAAGCTTAGCTGGCGCCTCCACTTGTCACAACCTCTCTTCAGTCTCTGACTCTTCCCTCCCACCCCCTCCCCGCCCCGTCTTCCTCCCTCCCCCCAGCTCTCCCCAAAGGCAGTAAACGCAGCGCCGGAACCAACACACAGCAGCTCTGCCCTCGTCGGGGGTTTCCTCGCAGGGATCACGCAGCCTCCATCTCGTCCCCCAGCCACAGAGTCAGGAGACTCTTCCACGCGATGCTAGTTCTCCACCTACGTGGAATTCTAGAGCCAGCTGCTGCGATAACACAAAATTATCCGCATCGCTGCTGGGCAGCTGAGAAAATTCACCAGCGATAAGGAGACACGGGAGGAGACAGACATTTAGATCCATGTCTCCCGTCAAAGCAGCAGAATGAGTTTCAGATAGATAAAGGAGTTAGGGCTAAAGGAGTCCACAGAAGTCAATATGCGATCTAAGCTATAAAGATGAGCAGTGACAGAGGGATAAAATGAAAATCGACCGTCTGAACTACATAAAAACATGTAGCAGTTCAACAAACAGGCAAAGTGGACAGGCCTTGGAAGAAATCTACATCCAACGTCATTGGTTTCTTCCTTTTCTATAAGGAGCTCAGACAAACCAATAAAAAGAAAGGTAACACCTTTCGAAGAAAAGAAAGTAATGATTAGGCATACTGCTCTTTGCAGACCAAATAAATGACTAGCACAGTGTTCAATTCACTTTTAAAAGACTACCCAATTCCACATCAAGACGTGAATTATCGCCTATATAATTGTCAACAGATTTTACTGACAGTCCTCAGTGCTGACAAATCATAGTGACATGAGGAGAGTAAAATCATCTGTTTCCATGGAGCCGTATTTTCAACATACCTTCTGAAAAGCAATTTGGCAGAAATGGCGAACATTTATTTGGGTCACTCCTGGGACTCTCTCCTAGGTACACACATTGGAATATTGAAGTATGTACCTACTTTTTTTTTATCAGTTTTATTTGTAAGTATGAAAATCTGGCAATAATTTGGATATCCAATAGCATTTGGATGACTAAATAAATGTCTATAGCTATATAATGGAATGTCATGCAGACGCTAAAAATTATGTTTGGTGGATTTAGATGACAACTAGTCAACACTAATTTAAAAAGCAATGCTAAAATATTCTACATGCATCAAGATATTTATTTATAAATAAACGTCCGTATATATTTATAATATTTTGAGTGAAAGAATGAAGGTCTGCCGAGTCAAGTGGATATCCACGGGGAAAAAAAACCCGTATAAAAATCACTTCCAGGTTTATTATAGATTTAAATGTTAAAGAATAAACGATAAAGAATATAGAAAAAAAAAGTTTTCATGAATATGAGGTAGGCAGAGTTCTCAAAAAAAGAATACAAAAAATGCTGACCCATAAAGAAAAAAATAAGATGAGCACAATGCTGTCACATTGTGAAGAGAGTGGAAATGCAAGCAACAGAGTAGAAGGAGAGATTTGCGATACAAAAGGACTCACAGCCAAAATGTATAAAGAATTACTAAAAATCAATACCAAAAAAAAAAATGAATCGCCTAGGAGAAAGGTGGGCAAAAGTTTCCAAAAGACGCTTCACAAATGAGGCTATCCAAATAGCAGATCAACATATGAAAAGAATGGCTAAAACTAAGATGATGGGGAAAAATAATGAGTCGGCCAGACTGTGGCTAGAGCCCCCTGCACGCTCACACACGGCAGGGGGCGTTTACTGGGGTAACCCGCTGGGCAAACCGTCCCTGCTAAAATCAGCCGTAGGTGTACCCACCCCCAGCTACACACCCAACAGAAGCGGGCGCACGTGCTCATCAGAAGACGTGTCCACCAAAAATGCTCACAGTAGCACTTTCTGTAATGGCCCCACACTGGAAGTCACCACAAGGGCCATGCGTCACTCTCGATAAGTAAATAGACTGTGCTGTATTCACACAAGAGGACCCTGCACGGCGGCGAGAATGACCCACCACAAGCCACGGTGCGGGTGACCCCGGGAACAAGGCGCTGAGCCCGAAGGTCCAGTCCCGGGGAGGAGTGAGGCGTGTGGTCTCGTGTGGCCCGAGCTGCTAGCTGTCCCCCTAGAGGTGAGGGGTGGCCGGCAGGGACACGGGGAGAGGCTTGAGGGACGCAGTTCGGTTTGTGAAAATCTGTCCAGCCGCGCCCTTAGGACTTGCATACTTTTGCATGTATATTTCAATATTTGTTTTTAAAAACGAGGAGCCCTAGGAGGTGTGTAAGTGGTTCTCTTCTTTATGTTCATGTTTTCCACCGTGAGCATCTATCGCCTGCCTTGTAAGACTATTTCTGGGTTGTGGTTTGGCCTGCCTGCCATCGGCAGAGCACGCCCTGTGCTGTGTCACACGAGCCGGGAAGGTGTGGTCTCGGAGGGCGGGGCACACGGGGAGAGGGTCCTGCGCTCGGACAGGCCACCTGGTAACGCGGCTCCTCATCACCCTGAAGCCAGAGCTCAGATGCAGCCCGTTTCCCGCAGCTCACGCCGCTGGCCCCGTGCTCCGTCCAGCATGCCCCCTTCCTCCCCAGAGGAGCACCTGTCCACGCCCCCCATCCCCACCCTCTGGCTGTGGCTGCCACCGTTCCCGTCCAGGCTCTGCCCACACGGGGAGCGCCCAAAGGTGCAGCCGGTCCACAAGGGCCGGGATGGCATCTTCTCTGCCCACCTCTGCTCTTAAGGGGCGGATCCTGGACTGTTCTTTCAGGACCAAAAGCGTCAAGAACAACTGTCAAGAGAGAGTTCGCGGCCCCTTCCGAATACAGCTTATTCCAAAGGGCAAGGGCGCCGGCCCGGGAGCTGCCGGCCGCCCATGCGCGGTTAAGGTCGGCGTCTGATTCATGCTCCCTCCGGTCAACAGCACGTCTCACCTCACACGCCGTTGTCACCATCCCTTTGGTCTCAAGTATCCGACTCAAACTGGCTGAAACAGCAAAGGCCAAGTGGCCGTCGCACCTCACGAAAAACATGCAGAGGTGGGTGTGACGTTCCACACGCTTCGATGGGACCCTGACTCTGTTTCTCTGCCCATCGCTCCCACCTATAATTCCAAGATGGCAGCGGCCCTAAGTCTACCTCCTTCCTCATTCACATCAGACCACGGCCTGAGTTTGGGGCTGACCCAGCCTCGGTGACCAGGTTGCCCCCATCCGCCGTTCCAGGGGGACTTGGTGTCTTGGGGCTGGGGGTGGAGTCTCCACCGGCCATACTGCTGAGCAGGGAGCGAGGGTGGAGGGAGTGTCAGGGAGGCCACTGGGCCATCCGTCATTCCCACTCGGCGTGCACAGAAAATGGGGAACGTGGCTGTCCGACCTCAGACGTTCCACAGCACCAGTGTGGAGCTTATCGCTTTAAGAAGGTGGACGGGAAGGTCGCAGCGGGGCCTTTTCCAAAATCCAGGAAAATGTGCTGGACACCCCCTAACTGGTGCCAGGCCCTCCGCAAGGTAATGAAATAGAAACAATAAAAGGAATAGAGTCCTTGACCTTGAGGGATTCTGAGGCCCCGCCCCTCCTGGGCTTCCTGTCACCTGAGAAGGCCTCAGAGGTGGAAGCAGAGGGCGCAGGGTGGGTGGGCTGCGAGGGGCTGTCCCAGTGCCTCTGGCTGGGCGGGGGTGGGGACCATTCGTCCCACTGGATGCTCAGGCCTGGCTTGGACTCTGGCTCCTGCCGGCATGTTCCAAAATGGCAGGTTCCCTGGTCTCAGAGGACGCAGAGACCCGGGGAGCCACGCAGGTCACTTTATCACTTTAGCTCCTCCCAGAATCCTCATCCTATTTCCCTTTTCCCCCACCCCGGTCTGTGAAAGGCAGACTTGAGCCAGCGTGGCCTGGGAAAGGAAGGAAACGGCTCGCTTTGGGAAGGGTCCTTTCATGCAGCCTGCCTCTGATGGCCTTCCCTCCCCGTGACCTCGTCTTTCAAAAGCACTGGCCTTTTCCAGGGTCTGGGAAAAACTGCCAAGAAAAGCTGAGGACCGCCTCCTTTTAGGGCCGACCTTTCGTCCCCTTCATGTGGTGAGAGGCCCCTCCCAGGGCCTCGCTAAGCCTCCTAATTGCAGAGCTAATACAAACCAGAGCAGAAGGGCCCATCCGAGAGTCCTGGCTGGACCCTCACGGCTGTCAGAAGGGACTCTTATCTTGTTTTGGATCAGCCGAATGACTGACGTGCCATTCATGTTTACCAAGGGCTCAGCAGAAGAGATAGCACGTTATCACCCCCACCCCTCCCCGTCTGGTGGAAGGTTTACTGCTGGAGATGATTAAATCTTAACTCTCCGCGGGTGAGGAAACCCAGACATCGAGAAACTGCCCTTGCCCTGTTTATGGCTCTGCACAGCTAAGATGTCAGGAAGCGAGGCCTCACACGGCATGGCCCCAGGAAGGGGTGAGCCAAACGGGGCAAGAGGTACCGATCCCCGTTTCCAGCGGGAACCGGATCACAGTGGAGACACGGTGCTGGGAGGGGGGGAGCCTTCTTGCCAGAACTGTGGCTTCGCTCAGCTGCAAGTCCCCAGACCTCCAGATTCTGTGGCCCACACGACCACAGAGGGGTCAACAGTTTCTATGAAGCATGGAGCTCAGATTCCACAGCGAGAGGAGTGTGGTTAGCTGACCGATGTGAGGTGACCGCTTACAGGTCGCCCTCAGCCTTTGAGCCAGGACCTGGTTGATCTTGGGGGTGGCCCTAGCCAGTGGCTAAGCAACTCTGGGTACAAGGGCCTGGCCATTTCCACCTGACACAAGACTCCCCCAGGAACTCCCATTGAGCGAGAGGGAAGATGTCAGGTCTATGTCAAGAGAATGGTACCCCC
>JAQQSQ010000258.1:0-14880 GCA_028627145.1 Eidolon dupreanum | reverse complement strand
CCCCCCCCCCCCCCCCGCGAGGGCGGGGGCAAGTAGCCTGGGATGCCGCTGTCTTTACTCCAGCCTGTGTGTCTCTATGACAGGGAATACCACCAGCACAACTACTGATATCTCCTTGAAACTGGGCGAGACACCAGGAAATCCCTGGAATGACTGAGGTCCTCTTTTGCCTGCCAATCAATAGACTGGTTGTACAATATTTGCTATTGAATTTTATAAAATATAATTATCTGATTTGCTCACTGGAGCTTGTGGCTGCACACTAGCATATCTTGCCTATAAATGAAAATACAGAATTTCAGACAAATCCAGATAATTCTTCTCTTTCTCTGCTTTGTTTTCTTCATCTTGTTACAAAATAAGGAAAATAGGGTGTAACCGGGAAAGCTAAGTCTCACAGGTTTTCAAACTAGTCTTTAACTCATTTAAAAGGAACTCAAAGGTTATAATATCCACCAGAAGCCACCATAAATCTAGGCCACATTCGTTTACTCAGTTTGTCTCCATTATTCTCTCATCTCATTATGAGACCCTTTCATCATCATCTACTTCCTTTCTCTGGTCTTCAAGAAACTAAATTTCTTCACACTACCTACTTCTTACCAAAAATACTCCTAAAGTTTCCCATTCCTTAATTTTCATTAAAATCTTAAACATTCATTATTACTATCTGTCTCATGAAATTGATCTGATTATCTAATTAAAGTAATTCAGAATAAGACTAGTAAGAAAATAAATTTTCCATAGGATATTTATATTTTTTTAAGGTGAAGGACAGGTCAATTATTAGAAAGCATGAGGAAAATATATTTAACGTAGGACAATGTCTTGGGCTCCTGCCTATTTAATGCTTAGTTTGCCAGGATTTCAAATATGTGAGATCAATTTTGCAGCTCTAAGTAAAAATCTGCTCCTAAGCTTGGAAGTGAAAGAAGCCTTCAACTGATACCTTGAAGCTCTTCCAATTAAAAAAATAATAATTATTATTTCAAGTAAATTAGCTTACTTGATCTTCATGGTAGTCAAGACTGGCACCACCATTACCAATTACTCATACCTCACAATGTTAAACATGCAAGCTTTTTCTGAACTCAAAATTTTGCAGACTTTTTTTTTAACTCTTTTTCTCACTAATGCAATTATAATTATTCATTTTGAAGTATCTTTATAATTTTATTCTACAATGAATATTCATAGTGTGAGAGTTTTACGTAAAATTCACTGCCTCTGGCTCAGAATAATAAATGTATAGAAAAAAATTTTAGTTTGACTTCAAAGACTGATTAGATTGAAAGTCACTTAGAGGCTTCTAGTTCTTACTCATTGAAAGCCCAGAAACTAGCTACCTAAGGTTACTGGAAAATCAAATATAACATGCCCTTCTGTGTTTAAATGGCTCTGTTCACACTCTCTTTCTAGGTCTTCAGCTCCACAGTGAAATCCTTTGTTTATTGTTCTGCACTTAAGAATTTATCACATGTTAAAATCATAATTACCAGACGCTAAAACTAAAAGCAACCTTAAAAACAATGTATCCCAGTCTTATTTTTCAGATTTAGGTCAGGGGTCTAAGAGCCATAAAATGAACAGATTTTCTGAGGCCACAAATACAGTCACCGATAGAAAGCTGGCATTAAGTCTTGTCTTCCTATTTCAGACTCTAACACTGTTCTGTGACTCTAATTTCACACTACTATCTATTCTATGAACTGGATCCCACACTGTAGTCAGGCAGGTTAAAACCCACCTACTGTCCCCTCCCCACAAGCACACACTTTTAAAGCCATTCCTTTATCTGAAAGTCAGTACTGATGTCCTTCCCTCATCCCTTCCCGTTTATTAATTCTGTCTATTAGAGAATCAATCAATCCAAAAAAAATTATAAACCAGTAATAAGAATTTGGTATTTCAAATTAAATTTAAATTAAGTAAATTAATACAGAAAAGTGCTTGTAATAGTGTTCCAAGAAAAGTGAGCATTGAATAAATACTCGCAAACATTTCATTCCTGTGTGGGCCTGTATTGGCACTTGAAGTCCTTTTTTTTAGTCTTTGGTGCCACAGCAATGGACATCCAGGCTGGTGAAGTTCAAATTTCCATGGCAATCTTTTAGCATTTGGGAGATCTGACCTCAGAAGCAGATTAGTGTTTTTGAGAACTTTGTTCATGAAGAAATAGGTTATAGGTAAAAAACACTTTAATTGTGGCCAGAACAGGATCAGGGATACAGGTCATGGGAATCACAAATGCTGCCTTTTGTGCAAATAAAGTGTGAAAATCTTCAATAGGCTAAAATGGCTGGGAAAAAAATAACTCTAGGAACATAATACTTTAAACTCATACTTTCTTGCTCCTCAATTTCCTTTTGCAGTCCAACAAAAGCCTTTAGTGTTATTTGAGGTTCTTTATTCTGTGCCATCCATCTTGAAATGTGTTTTGTGTTTAAGTCAGCTTGAATTCTCTTTCTCAGCCTGCAATTTTTTTTTTCTCTCCATCCCCTAGGCCTCGAAAACCTATGGATACAGACTAACTTAGAAGAATATACTAACTCCTCATCCTTTTGCTATTCTCTGGGTCTGTCTCTATTTGCAGCAAATATCCCACAGTTGCTTCAGTGGTGTCAAGCCATTTGTTGAAATGGCAAACAATCTGATCCAGGTGAGAAGACGTATGGCAGAAAATGATGCTAAATTGTGGCAGTGGTAACCCTAGCTCATCTTAAGAAACAGACAAAATTGATCTTCTACCACCCTATCAGGAACTTAGTGCTTGATTTACCATCATTCCAGTGACTGTGGTTCACACTACAGATAACCAAAGAAAAGATTCCTTATAGAACCTACACTACTTTCTTTATTGTTATGTCCCTGATTGTCACCTTATTGTAACAGGACCATTCTTTCTTCTGAGATAGATGACAGAGCATGAGCGTCCTCAAATAACATCGACTAACTTGCCCCAGAGTCCTTGACCAGGCCATTCATCTTCTGAAATACATTTTTAACAGTTTTGAAACAAAGAAATCCAGCATATGGCAGTTAATTTGGATCTTAACAACTCTCTGCTTTGAAAAGACAAATAATCAGCAAGCTGTTTCAAACCTTAACCTGAAATTTGAAAGGGATAATTTGTTATCCAAACAAAAATCCTTTAATTAATCAAAACTTAACATTAAAGTCAGAATTAAGTTATGCTACCAAGACCATCTGTTGACAGGTACACACACATCTTCCTCTTCTACTGACACAATACTCTCTCCTATGTAAGATTAAAAATAGATTTTTTAAAAAAAGTTAATTATACTCAGTATGTTATTCATTGAATATATCTCAATGACTTTTAATCAAGCGCTGGCTGGAGTAAAAGCTGTTAAACATTTCTATAAAAGAGAAAGGCAGTAGATAATGAAGAATATAGCAAAAGAAGCAGTTATTAATTTGTCAGGCAGAGAGTGACATAAAAGCAAAAGTGTGCCTTGTTAGCAATAATGGCAAAAGCCATCTAATCTGTTATGAAATCATGATCCCACAGCAAGCTTCCATCTTTTGACTCCTAGCTGTCTTAACAAACTGGAATTTAGTTATCTAGCAATTTTTAAATACACAGACTTCAAACAGGTCTAAGAAATGAAAATCTGAAACATTAATGAGTGAACAAAAAAAATAGAAGTCACAAAGCACGTATCAGTAAGCATGCTCCCATTCAGTGGCTCAAAACTTATTCATGATACTGCTCAAACCCAAGTATAACTACTTGCCACTAAATTTGCATGTCTGTAATAGATGAAATGCAGCAATTGGAAGAGTTGAAATAGGCTCAGAGAAGAAAGAACATAGAACAAATCAAAATTATACCTGATTATAAGAAAGGAGACTGAGAATGTTAGTCAAAAGAGATTTTGAAAATCTGTGTATACCTATTTCATACAAATATGACCTATAGATTTCAGGAGTTCCTGTCAACATTATTAGAGTAAAATTGAAGGTAATAAATAAGGACTCAGAAATAACATTAAATTATACCTACTTTTCATAACTTAAGAAATTAAGTAAACATTGCATCTAATGCCATATGAATTTAAATTTAAGATAACTTAGGTACATTCACAACACATGTTTAATAGAACAGTCTGTTTCCCTTGGAAAGCCTCCCTTTGCTTTTCTGGTTTGAAGTTAATTTGGCCTAAGAATTTTAACCAACACTGATAGCATACTATATACTTATTATGATAGAATAGATTTATATTAGACTACATATCTGGCCAGCTTGAAAGATAATTTTAAGTAAAAGGTAGAACTGGGCTTTCTGGAAGTCTCTTTTATAAATTGTGAATCCATTCAGTATTTATGCCAAAATATAAAAACCTAGGAGGTAGGTTTTTAACGGTGTTTTTCAAACACTTTTCATCATAACCCCATAGTTGAACGCTTAGTTTAACAAAATCTTAGTTTCAGTGAAGAAAATGTTTAAGTCTCACTCCCTACATCCTCATTTTCTGGTCCGATGTTAAACTCTTCCCAAGATGACTGACAGTTGTGTAATTGATTCTTTTCAAGAAAACTTGAAACACCCTCAGTTTCAGTTTTGTGTTCTGACTCTTTGATACCAGCAAACACTCTCAAAATATCAAAATAAGAATACAAGTCTAGGTTCATCTATATTCATGTTAAAGATGTAGGAATGAGCTAATTTACCAGCTTGGTACATTCACAGTGATGAGATTATTGGATTATGTGATACAAGCTGTTCAACTAGTGAATGGCAGGGTCCTATGGTAGTTAAAGTGCCTGCGAAAGTCCAGTTATAGAGAGGTGTAGACAGGGATAAGATGTTCCATGTGTAAACAGAAACTCAGGGAAATGAAGGGGGCTACAGGGAGGAGGAGGAAAGATCCAATAGCTGAATTTGTGAGTAGCAAAGAGTAATGAAGAGGTGCTGAAGGCAAACTTTCCTGTATAGTCATTTTATTTAAGTCATTCCTGATCTGTTAATGTAACATGCTCTGCAGAAGACTCTGAATCAAACATGAGGGGTGAGAGGAATAAACACCTAAGTAGAATATCATAGGCACCCAAAGACTGATTGTCTTACAAGGATGTCTGTTTCTTTGTGAAGATTTTCTTAGAGAGAGATAGAGATAGAAATGATAGAGATAGAGATGATAGAGAGATAGAGATATTAAAAATAACTTGTAGTGGCTTATTTAGTTTTCCCTGTCTCAGTGTCCTACACCAGCTACATGGCATCACTGTGATTTATGTGGGTAGCTGAGGAAGAAACATGAATGAGAGAGAAGAAATATTGATAGAGTGTGGTGCTGTCTAACTCTTCAATGAACTCTTACTTTTTAAATTTTGTGTTTGGGATTGATTTAAAATCACAAAGTCTCCCCCACCCCTTCCATTGCTTCTCTCCTTTCTTCCTTCTTTCCTTCTCTTCCTTCTTCTCTACTCCTTCTTATCTTCCTCTTTTCTCTGCCTCTAACCCCCTCATTCTCACTCTTGTTCTCTCTATATTTTTTCTCTATTGCTTTGTTTTTCTTTTTCTTTTGTTTTCTAATTTAGCTTTCTTTTTCATTTTGTCATGTTGTTTTCTACAGAATCTATTGATGACTATTACCTGGCTCACTTTTTATTTATTCATATATGCCTTTTATTCAGTAGCATCTAACTGAAGAACATGTTTAGTTGGGATAATAGAATGGAAAGATTATGTAGCTCCACAGTTATGCAATTTAATGGAAATGATGTCTACGAGTTAGTATAAAAGCAGTAATCTTATTCACTAGAGGAATACTAATGGAATAGTTTGATCTTCACATAGATTGTATGAAAAATAAGATATAGTTTATATTAATAAGACAAATTAACTTCTCTTTTCATGCTTTAAGCTTCATGTTAATTTTTCATTATCAGTATTGGAAAAAGTTGTTTTTTTTTTTAACCAAGTAGCTCTGTTTTCTTTTATTTGGTGAGTTCAAGATTCATCACTATAGAATCTCTTGACATTTCTTATTAAAGATTTTTCAGAGTTACTTTTGGCATTCTGGCAAGACAGGAAAGATTGTTAATCTAATGGAATTTCTAGAGTTCCAGTCTGGTTGCTATAGAAGCTGTTAAAGCAAATGTTTTGTTGTTAAATTAGTTTGGTAATTAGCAGCCGTTTTTTAGTGTCTCACTGAAACCTCTACAAATAAGAAAGAATGCTTTTTTTCTGATGGACACAGGTAGAGATTCTAGCTAAAAAATTCCTTCCTTCCCAATTCCATCCCCACTTATGGAAGTAGCAAGGAAGCAGTTAAAATTCTGTACATTAGTATTCTCTCTTTTTAGTATATGTTGAATTAAATGCATTTGTTGTTAACAGATTCAAATTCTGGTCTTTTTATTTACTAGGTGCGTGACTTTAGGCAGGTTCTTTAAATCTCAGTTTCTTCATCCATATTTAGGCATAATAATAACTTGTCTCATCCCCAAATAAGAGCTATTTATAAGAGAAAATTAATGAAAAGTGTTTTTCCTAGTTTTTATGTCAGATAAAACACTTTTTAAATGTAATAATAATGATGATGTAATCCATACTTTTCTAAATATTAATATCTAAGTACATATATTGTCTAGAATCTCTTCTAACAAAATGTTTACGTCTTTATAATAGTGCTAAGTGTACAGAGGGTGTTTTATTTGCTTTATATCTTTCCGTTGCATTGGCACTATATTGTCTTTAGACTCGAAGGGTTGGAAGAAAACTTAGAGATTATCTGTTCCAGATAGTTAGCACTTGCCTTTGCCCTTTTGCTAAGTTCCCTCTTCTTTATTATTCTACTTGGAATACTGACATGAAGACTGGTGCTCCAGCAGCAATATTTCACCATGGAGCATTGTGAGGATAAAGGCACATGTTAAAGATGGTAGAGAAAAAATGTAGACAAAGCCTGTGACATCACTGACAACATGATGCTGATATACCATCCTTTCTGCCTACTTCTGGATTTAAAGAACTAATCTCTTAATTACTGAGATCAATTCCTCACAGTTCTCAACAGTTACCAGAAGACTAAGCCAAATTTTATTGAATTATTAGACCTCTCTTTACACATGTGAAAAGTCAATTAAAAAGGAGAAAGAAGAAAGGTCCTTTGATCTTTGTGCTAGTTTTCATCCTTTGGCTAAGCAGTTTCTGGTAAAGGAGAATAGCCTTTCCAAGTACAGAAAGTCTATGTAGCTTTTAGTTAAAAGTTGTTACTAGGGCATAATGTTGGTAGTCTCAAGTAATCTGTAGTATTCTCTCTTTCTGGAGAACAAGTCATTTCCCCCAGTTCTTCTTAACTTATGACTTTTCTCCATTTTGCTTTAGTATCAGTTACCATGTGCTGGTGTGGGAAAAGTTTCAAGTGCACTGAAGTATCTTTAGCACTCTCTCACCTTCATGTTTCATGGCCTTCCACCCTCCTGAGGCCCCTCGGACTGTCCGCCTGGATGCCCAGAGCTCTACCGGGTTGAATCTCAGCTAAGCCTGCCTTCTAAAATTTACCCCATGCTCTAGAATTACCATTATTTTTCTCATTTTCATGTCATCAAAATTCTCAGTGTTCTATTTTCCCTGGACTTCCCAGAGGAAGGAAAAATCCTCAACTAATCCATCTTGGAATATTCCTGATCAGATCTAGTTTTGTACCCATTTTAAAATGTTCCCTGGACTACTTTCTACTCATCTTTGTAGACCACTTTCTCCTCTGAACTAATAATAGTAATAGTAATAGTAATAGTAATAATAATAATGATATAATCGTCTGAACTACTATAATTATTGTCATCTATAACACCCATACAATTTAGTCCTTAATTACAGAATGTCTTATATTCCTCAAAGATTATTTTTTATGTTTTCCTTCTTCTAGATTGTATGTTTCCTGACAGTAAAACATTAAGTTTTTAAGATATCTTACATCACATGTCTCAGCACTAGCCATACTATACTTGAGTTGATTGAACATTTAATGTTTTTCAAACCCTGTTATTATAAAACACAAACTAGTTTCTCATGACATAAGTAGTTTGAAGATGGTTGCTTGAAGATATTAAAACATGAAGCAAAGATATATTGAGGAAAATGGTATAAGAAAGCTGAGATGAGATACAAACTAGGACTACTACCTTGAAGCAAACAGATATACTAAAAACTAAAGCTCATCTAGAGGATTACCAAGAGGCACCCTGTGCGCAGATAAGAATATTTGGAATGAGGCACCCTCACGTTAGGTCCCTTGTGAAGACATTTGCAGAAAGCTGAAATGACAGAAGTGCCGCCATTTTGTGGAGAAGCATGTTATAAAATAACTTGCACACAGTGACCTCTGTCTACTATATTAAACCCATGGAAACTCTCGTCCTGAGGCAAAATGAGAACGGGAGCCTCACCATTTCATTCAGGGCACTCAAACATTTTTTTCAATACAATGTAAGAAACATGCTCAACATTGTGATTCGGAACAAATGCATGCACACATAGAAATGAAACAAAAAGTCACAAATCACTCCTCTTGGGTAAAAGGTGCTTTGATACCATAGATTCTAGTCCAGTCTATTCTGTTTCCTTATACATGAATTGCAACACTATTGATTTCAAAATCCATTAATAGATCATAACAAGCAGTTAAAAACAATATTCTAACCTCTGTACAAAATCTCTCAAGGCACCAAGCAGAACAATTGCTTTTTTTGTTAACTACATATATACATACCCTTGGGAGATGTTGGGATTGGAGGGAACAAAAGGCTTTTGTCTCTTTAGTAACAAGGATAATGGGGAAAAGAAGGCAGGCTGGCAGCTCCACCCTCATCACAAGAAACACTCTCTTGATGGCAGGGAATTAAGTAAGCAATATCTTTGAGTCTCCTCATCTTCACTTGCCTATAGTTGTAAAATTCCTTTGGACATTTTCCTTGTGAGGATTTAATTGTTCTTGGCTTTTGAAAGCATAGACTTTTAGTTTTTTCTGCTCTGATAGATTTTCATCATGTCTCAAACCGATTAACTAGATCACTTTTAACTCATCCATATTAATAGACCCTTTATTCCAGGTGAAGTCATTAGGACTTGACATGGGCCACATGCTTTTATAAAATTTTAATTTTCTATTTTTTTTTTCTGCAGGTAAAAATGATGAGTCCCATTTGATGAATGTATATTTTGGGAAAATAAAAGAAAAAAATATTTGAACATAAAATGCATAGGTCTTTACAAATTCTGGAAACTACTAAAACAAATTTCTTTAAATGCATAGGTCTTCATGACTCATACATGGCTGTTGGTGTGCATACGTATGTGTATAAAATTTCTGTACCTTCTAAAATTTCCTATTATACCATTTATTATACTCTGTTATTATCACGAGCAAGGAAAGAGGCTACCGAAGTAACACCCTTGAACGCGTTTGTGTTTTTTCACAATGGTTTATTGAGTGAAACCTTTTCAGATAAACTAATCAGCTACTTATGCAGGGTAATACACTTCACACAACACAAAGAGAGGGGAAGTACAGAGTCTTAACATGAGAGAGCGAAGGGATGACAGTCCTAAAGCAAGTGTCTCTAAAGCAAGCTTTGTTGACTGGCAGTACGAAAAGCTGTGTGAAGGTCCCAAGCCAGTGGCCACGATGGGTCAGCAGGTCAGAGTCTTTGGTTCTTAGTTTGTGATGCTCTTGGGTCAACCTTGAGCATCCTCTGTCTAAGGTGTTCGGCTTTTATGGACTTTGCGAAGTGAGATCCTTACACTTATCAACCCCTGGTATTGGGGGCCTATCAGAGGCAGTTGTGGCTGATATTTCTGTGGTTTGAGCAGTCTGGTCACACTCAAAGGCCATTCTCATCATGTGCCAGTTGATATTATTGATGTGGCTCTCATTAAGTCCATTTTTATAAAGTCCAAAAAGTCCTCAATTCTTTATGCTCAATACAATATTTGTCTATTTATATCTCTTTATCTACCTATATATATAAAAAACCCATGCTTCCCTAGATCATACTACTTGTGGGATAGAGATAAGACCCATCATGCTAACTTGAATAAATAGCACTTCTTTAAACTGCCTCCCATGTGCTAATGCAGCTCTTCTAGGCCTTTATATCCTTTCAAGAATTTTGGGGATCTCCGGAGTAGCTTTGTCACTATACAGCTTTGTCATTTTCTTCCTTTCCTGTTCCAAGTCCTATTCGATGAATGTTTTTGCCTGAGAAGCTGCATGCTCTTTCCACACCACTGCCTTCACCCAGCAAGCTGCCCAGGGCACTGGCTGCTGAGTAACAGATCCCTCCATCATCACCCCAGCCCAGGATGCTACTAAAGCCCTGGGGCCTTCTGTGCTCATTGCAGAACTCTATGTGCTAAAGATGCATGATTTATGTAAGAGTGGGGAAGATGGAGCTTCCTTCCTGTTGTGACAGGTGTTGATGCATTTTTGACTTATTTTGCAATGTTGCACAAAATATCTAGAAACATATTAATTAATTTTTCTTAGAGATAATTTTCTTCATCATATCAAATCATTAGACCTGGTTGGAATACATATAAATAGATGGTTATGATACTGTAAAAGATAACTGCATTATTCTTGAAGACGTTTTCTCTAATTCCCTTTCCCTTTAGGATATTTTGCAACTTCTCACCCAAATCCTCCTGGTTCCTGTTTATTCAAATAATTCCATGTGGTCTTTTTCACTAAGATGCCAGATATTTTGAGAAATGCCTAAATTCTATCTTGAGTCAAGTTTTAATTTAGAGTCAAACTTTAATACCCATTTATGTATAGATATTTACAGATCTGTCTTCTTCCCAAGAAGAGCAGGGTGTCCTGTTTATTTTTATATTGTCAGCAATGTGTCTGGCACAGAGAAGTAATTTAATTCATATTTGTTTACTTAAGTAAATCCTAGGACCAGATAAGAGTGTTTTGTTCACATCAGTTTGTAGGAATAACATTCACCCTTACTAAGTTAATCAATCAGGCAATTCTTTTTTCAAGTTCATTAATTGATATATAGTATGGTTATTCATAATATAATAAGGGTCTTGGTTTTATTATTTCTGCTCCATATTTGCTGTGTGAATTAGGTAACATATATTTTTCTTATCTGGACTTGTTCATATTTTGCTAAATGATGGAGATTAATCAAATAATCTAAGAAGACCTTTTCATCTCTATTGTTCTGTGAATCTGTATTGTTCTTTATCTGGCATTTTCTTTTTGTAGATTTCCTAGAACTTATTTGACCTGTATTTAAAGTGTTTTTTTTTTTTCTAGAGTAAAATTGCCAAGTTAAAACTTATAGCTCTAGAATATCCGCTCTGTAAAATCCAGTCTGCTGCAGCACAAGCCATATGTAATCTATAATGTTGGGTTCCAAATCTTTGACTCATTAAATTTATCTAAATGGACAAAGGATGCGGATGCTAGCAAACTATTCATGAGTCCCATCTATTTTAGCAATTACAAATTTAGATCTGTAGTGAGTGATTAGTTAATGCATTTTAAAGTTAATTTGATATATTGAACTTTGCAAATTTTCTTCTTATAAATTTCTTGCTTTATATTTACTTACAAACAGAGCCTGCATTTCACCTACATGTCATCAGAGTTTCCTCAACTTTATGCTCTTCTCCAGACCATCAGACCATCCAAGCTTCCTTTCTCTTTACTCTTTCAATCCTGTTCTTATATCCACCTTCTCACATACTTTACACATCTCCTTCTGCATCTGTTTTTATCATCTCTAGCACTGGGCAAGGCTAATTTTCTTTTTCTTTATCTCTTATCTATCTTAAATTGATTTTACTTATTTATATAAAATGTAAATAAATTTGTAACTGGTTTCACTGAAATGTAGGTTCAGTGTATTCATCAGCAACTTAATAGCTTAAAACAAAATGGATATATCATCTATCTGATAGTTGACATATCCATTAGGTCAGAAGTCTAAAACCAGTCTCGCTGAGTGTCATCAGGGCTGGTTCACCTTGGAGAGTCTGAGGGGAGAACCTATTTGCCTTTTTCGGCTTCTAGAAGCCCCATGCATTCCTTCACCCTTAAACCCTAGAATCCCTCCAACCTCTCGCTTTCTCATCACATCTCCTTCTACTGATTCTGACCCTCCCGCCTCTCTTATAAGGATCCTTGTGATTATATTAGACTCACCTGAATAATCCAGGATAATCTTCTGATTTCAAGACACTTAATTTAGTCACACCTGCAAAGTCTGTTTTACCAGGTAATGTATGTAACATTCATAGTTTTTGGAAATTAGGGCATGGATATCTTGGGGGACATTAGTTAGTCTACCACTTCAGGAATCTCAAGCTCACTCAGTATTTGGTGCAGACTGTCTAACAGTACATCTATGCTCTACATAAAAATGTCAGTTCCAGAGCCTACCTGAGACCAACTGAAGCAGAAATCAGGTATGTGACACAGAAAAGTTAAAATATTTTTAAAATAGGTATACCTTAGACGAGAGATTTGTTCATCCCTATTTAGCTTAACATTCTATTGACTAAACCAGTTTTTTACAAATGTTACTAATTTTTTTTAAAACAAATGATTTAATTTGTCTTCTGTATCAATACAAGACTTTGTTCCTTAACTCACCGAAGAAATAGTGTTCATTTGACAAATGTTTCTGAACACCGCATGCGTAGTTCTATCTCTTTTTGCTTTGGAAACTTAGATCCCTTCTCAGATCACCTCTGGGATGTGACTATGATTTCATAGTCATATCTCTTTCAGTAGCATCTTTACTTTGCCTCTTAGGCCTAGGAAGATCTGCCCTTTCACTTTCTCTCAACCAACATATGAATGAACAAATTGATTAAGGGGAGAAAACAAAATTAATAGAAAATCTCTTCCCTTTCCCTTTTCCCTGGAATATAGGAGTAGGTCCTGTGTCCAGCCCAGGAGAGAACCGTATGCAGCAGCGGACAGTGGAGTCCTTCATTGTCATATTCCCTGCCTCCCTGTCTCATCAATTCTCTCTTCTCTTTTCCAGCATGTCCCATCCTTCAGGCTGACTGGAACATTTTGCTTGGTCACATTAATTTGCTTATTTATGATGTCCTTTTCCACTCCCATTACCTGAAGTCCTTTTGGGTTCCACCCAGCCCCATCTGCCACTCCACACCAACACCTATCCATACCCTACCACACCTAAACATACAAATCCACACACAAACACACACATACTACACCCCATGCACTAATTCAGCCCCTCCCACACACAAATACATACCACACCACACAAACAAACCCAGCCCCACACACAAACCTACCCCAGACACACACACATACATATATTCACGTACTTACCCACACTTACAAATGCCCCCCATGCACAGACAGAAACACAGATACTATAAACACACAAACACCCATACACACACACACCACATCCCTATTTCCCCAAATACAACATACCACTCATATACACAAACCCACTTACCTTTATCCACTCACAAGCACGCATACCTACAAACACTCTCGCAACCATATTCACATGCCTGCCCACACACAAACACTTATATGCCTCCCCCAAAACACAAACTCTGTATGTAAAAACTTGGTCAGAGATGTTCATCTGTCATAATTTCTGTTGAAATGTGTGCAATTTCATACTTTACATCTTGAGTTTGCCTTTCTAATGCTTTTTTTAAAAAAAGAGTTCACTCTGATTCAATAATAAATGATGATTCTAAGTAAAAAGTTATGTAAGTAGGAAGTGAGGCATTTATTAGACAGGCACAAAGCAAACAGCTGTTTTGGGGAAAGACCTCTACCAATAAAAACTGGGGAGTTGTTTTCAACACCTCAGAAGAAAATCTTAGAGGCAACTGATGTCATTTCTTCATTGCTAAATTGGGAAGCTATAGTTGAAATTGCTACATTTTGGTTAATACTTATTTCCTAGAAATACAGCTTCAATCTTTAGCTGGCTACATGGCCTTCCTTCAAGCTGGATCTGAAAGTCATGTAACCAACTTCTTTCCAATTAAATGTAAATAGAAATGCTATGTGAAACTTCCAGGATGTGTTTTAGTGAGTGGGAGGGTCTCTTTCTATTTTCTTTTTTGCTGAAATGCAGGCATATGGCTGGATATGAGTAGCCATCTTATTTTCCTCCTCATCCTTGAGTGGACATCTTAAATCATGAGTAGAAACCTCATGTTAAGAATGGGCAATTAATGAGATACGAGTATATGAGTTCCTAATAATTATGGTGCCATCATGCTCTTCTTGGACTGTTTCGATAGAATTTTATTTACCTGGGTGCGAACTTAATTTTCAGCATGTTTAAACAACTTATTTGGTGTTTTCTGTCAATTGCATGCCAATATTAATCTTAACTTATACCTTGTCATAACGCATGTGCATTTTAAAATCTTTTTGTGTGTTTTAAAACACATGTGGCAGATTTGAACTTTGCACACTATGAATATGAAGTGCAAAAAAAGATGTTATTTCCTGTAATGATTGGAATTAAGCTATTCTTGGTCATCTTTATTCCCTCTAGTGGTGTGTTTAGGGTATTACAATATCTCTTCAGGTTTAAAATGGACCTTTGTATAAATATCAGGCTATTTCTCCTTTCTCAAGAGGTTTTTCCTCTCTCCTTTTCCCGCTCTATCTGAAAGAAGCTCAATTTTCCTCACATACCTCTATGAGTCCTCACTGGACCCAGTGGGATAGAACTCCCCTTGGCTCTGGTTCATACAATTAAGACCTCAGAATCATGAAAGCCAAAAGTACTTTCATTTAATTCCTTAAAATATCACCTATATTATACTTACAAAATCATTCAATGTAAGTTATTTGTTGTTATGGTGGCATTTAA
>JAQQSQ010002587.1:0-10567 GCA_028627145.1 Eidolon dupreanum | reverse complement strand
GGCCGAAGTGATGGACAGACGTTGGCGTGTCCACGCTCTGCTCTGTGCCTGCTTCTCTCGTGCAGGGAAGGCCACGCGCTGTGACCCCGCCCCCCAGGCCCTCCCCCGACAGCGTCCTCTCCTCCCCCCCCCATCCCCTTCCTCTTCCTCCAGCGCGTCCAGACGCCCTCCCCAGACCTTGGCCTTCTCCTGGCTGTCCTGCTGACTGCCAGCTTCCCTGGCTGTCCCGGCCTCCAAGCCCCGCCCCATGCCATCGTCATAGTCGCCCCCCCGCCCCCCCCTTGTTGCTCTTTCGCTCCCAGTGACCATCTGACAGGTGTGTGACCTGCCCCGAGGACTGATGGGCTTTTGGTCACCGCCCTACAGCTCGGTGCCCGTGCAGGGTGGAGGCTCAGTCAGATGTTGATGGATCGAGTCTTTGTCTACGAAAAACCGTCAGTATTGACTTTGTGAAAGCAAATGGAGCGTATGAGGGAGAGTTAGGGTCCAAGCTGACCCTTAGCTACGAAGTAGGAACAAGTGGCCACCTGAGCCGACGCTCAGGCTGCGCCGCGTGATGATGTGTGTGAAATGTCAAGCTCCTGTGCTGTCAGCGCGGCTAATCCGAACGGTGAGATCGCTACGGTGCACTCAGCGACACTTAGAAAGTAACTGTCCCTGATCAGAGGCTCTTCTGAGCGACTGCTGGGCTTTCCTGGCTCCTGGTACGGTTACGGTTGGTCTGAAGGATGTCGTAGGGGACTGAGTTTGAATATATTTTCAGTTAGGCTTGTCATTTGCCAGCTCTGTTGCATCCTGTGTTAGTAGCAGCATGTGACTCATGACACTACGTCGAGATTTAGCATAAATTCCCAAGCTTATGGAAATAGCTTAGCTGACCCTTAAGTTCACGTATTCATCATGCTTTGTGGTTTCTTTTTTTTTTCCCCCTTTAGTGTTGTCCGGAACATCCAGGAATTGGAAACAGTCGTACTGGGGGACCATGCACGGACTGTGGTGGTGTCCACAAACAGATAATTGACATGCGCTCGGGGCGTAAGCCCGTCTCTGCCCGCCGCAGAGCGTGCTGAAGGATGGCGCCTCAGGCTTCGGCCACGTGAGGTCTGTCTCAGTCCCAGTGGACTCTGTTTAGAAATGCAGATAAAGAAGATGAAGGACATCGGGCAGCAGCTCTTGACTCCGCAGGTGAACGATGGACGTAGCTCTCTGACCATGTCGCCCAGGCAGCCCAGTGCCGACAGGGCGACTCGGCCGGACGGGCAGGATGCCCAGACCCTCTTGTATCAGGGCTCCGAGGCGGAGGCTGCTGCGATGCCCACCGCCACGTGCGTCAAGTGCAAGAGCGTCCACAGGGTCCCCCTTCGGGACTTGAGAAAGGGTCCCGGGCAGAGCCCAGCGGACGACAGGTACGTGTGCTTCCCCTGCAGCCTCGGCGGGGCGCCCCCCGGCTTTCACTTCGGGAACGGCGACCCCG
This sequence comes from Eidolon dupreanum, assembly GCA_028627145.1. NCBI lineage: Eukaryota > Metazoa > Chordata > Mammalia > Chiroptera > Pteropodidae > Eidolon > Eidolon dupreanum. The sequence continues at coordinate 9,093 of JAQQSQ010002587.1, read as the reverse complement.
GCGCGGCCCCCGTGGGCAATAAAACCGAGACCGTCTCGAGTACCGTCAACAACAAGTTCAAGGTCAGGAACTTCAAGCCCGGCAAATACTATTGTGACAAGTGCCGATTTTCCACGAAGGACCCGCTGCAGTACAAGAAGCACACGCTCCAGCACGAAGAGATCAGGTTCATCTGCTCGCACTGCAGCTGCGTGTCCTACACCAAAGGGGAGTTCCAGAGGCACCTGGTCAAGCACACGGGCATCTTCCCGTACCAGTGCGAGTACTGCGACTACGGCGCCATTCGGAACGACTACATCGTCAAGCACAGGAGGCGGGTCCACGAGCGGGCCGGCGGGAAGCGGCCGCCCAAGACGGCCGCCAGGCTGGAGCCGAGGAGAGCGGGCGCGTCGCGGCAGGGCGCCGAGCTGCCCCGGGCCTGCGACCCGGGCCCGGCGCCGCACGGCAGGCTGTCGGACCAGCTGTCGAGGTTCTCTCTCCACTCCGACCGAGACCGGACGCGCACCCTCACGCTGTCCCCCGAGGCGAAGGGCCCCCAGAGAGACGTGGTGTGCGTCCCAGACAAGGCCACCCTGCTGGAGCCGAGCGAGGTCTCGGTGCTGGAGAACAAAAGCGTGGAGGTGGAGGTTCTGTCCCCCGCCAAGGAGCCCGTGCAGCCAGGAATGCCGCTCACCGTGGTGGCCCCCGCCGAGCTGGTCGTCCCTGCCCACTGCCTGGCGCAGCTGATAGACGTCAAGGTCGTCAACGGGACGCAGCAGCTGGTCCTGAAGCTCTTCCCCCTGGAAGAGAGCAGCGGCCTGGAGGCCGGTGGGGGCGGCGCAGGTCGAGCCGAGCGGGTGGCCGGGGACAAGGGCCCGGGCGAGCGAGAGAAAGCGGTGTCTGCGGAACGGATGAAGCCGCTGACCGTGGAAGGGAGCGTCGGAGAGCCTGGGGGCGCCGGGCACCTGCAGCCCGCCGTGCAGAGGCAGCTGAAGGGCGTGAAGTGGGTGAGGTCGTACGACTTCTTCATGTCGAGCGCCGGCGTGCGCAGCTGCGGGGAGCCCCTCGTCGCCCCCGACAGGGCCGAGGACGCGCAGAGAAGGGGTCACATGTTTGCGCACAGAACGGCCCTCCCCCCCGCCGCCCTGAAAGGTCACTCGCCGTCACCTGGAGAGAAGGGCAGCGCTGTGTGTGGCCTCGGCGCTGCCTCGAACCCGTGTCCATACAAAGCCGCCGTTTCTTTCACCGAAGACGGGAGACAGCTGCGCAGGGACCCACCGCGGTTGCTGCCTCTTGCCGCGTCGCCCGCCGCCATCTCCTTCCCGGGAGAAAAGGGCTCGTTGCCCATGAGCAAAAGTGACTTGGAATCCCGCAGCGAGATCAGCATCCCGGTGACAATGGTTCCGTCTGCCAGGAAGCTGAAAGCCGGCCAGGCGGAGGAGCACGCGGCCGCTTCGAACCTGGGCCAGCTTTCCGCTCAGCATAGAAGTGAGTACTTACACATAAACATAACGGGGGACAGGACGCGCTCGCAGCAGCCTGGCCACAGACCGCTGGAGGTTAAGAGTGCGGAGAGGGCCGGCGACGCTTTCGAGGGCCCGGTCATCTCGTCCGTCTTCTCTCTGAGCTCTGGATCCGAGGACGTCCCCGAGGGCGTGAAGTGGAACAGCTCGACGTCCAAGATAAAGTCCATCGAACTCTTGCGCAGGAAGATCGCTCAGTTAATCGAGTCCTGTGGCCGGCCCTCCTCCCTGGCCGCAAACGGCGCCCATCGCCGCCCGGCGGGGCCGGCAGCGAAGCTGACGCCGAAAGATGCCCCCGAGGGTGTTCAGGAAATTAACGTGGCGTTTGCCGGCACTGGCTATTCCCGGGGTTCGCTCCCCAAACCTCAGGATGGTGGTGGCGTCAGCGCCCCGCGTACCCATCAGCAGATGTACCCACCGTTTGTAGAAGGCAGCAGTGGGAAAGCCGACAGCCGAGGAAACCGGAAGGCCCCGGTCGCCACTCCCGTGCTGATCCCCAAGGGGGCAGTGTTGAGGCTCCTCAATTCCTCCAAGGATGCCCGCGTCATAGAGGCTACTTGTGAAGCTCCTGTCAGCATCCCTTGCACTGAGACGCAGTTGATAAAACCCATCCCGTTCTGCCCAGTGAAACAGACAGACTCAGACCTACAGTCTCTGCCGAGCGATCGGAGGCCCGTAGACGCGTCCCATAGCATCGACACGCCGCATCGGCCGAAACCAAGAAAAGAGAGTGTGGTTTGCAGCAGCGCCCCGAAAAGGACCAGCCCCCTGTACGGGCAGCAAGGAAGTGGCGAGTTGAGTAAGCACGGGAAACTGCTTTCCAGAAGCCTTTCCATAAGTAAAAATAAGACGCGGCAAGTAAGCTCGAGCAAGAAGAAAAGCAGAGTTCAGGCGGATCCCATCCGCTGTTTCAAGGACCCTTCGATTTTTCAGGTCGCTAGACAGCTCCGGCTGATAGCGGCCAAACCGGACCAGCTGATTAAGTGCCCCCGTCGGAACCAGCCCGTCATAGTGCTAAACCATCCCGACGTGGACTCGCCCGAGGTGACCAACGTGATGAAGGTGATCAACAAGTACAAAGGCAACGTCCTCAAAGTCGTCTTATCGGAGAGGACCAGGTGTCAGCTGGGCATCCGCCGCCAGCACGTGCGGCTGACCTACCAGAACGCGGAGGAGGCCCATCACATCAAGAGGCAGATGATGCTGAAGATGAAGCTGAAGAAGGTGCATAAGAACAACTACCAGGTGGTGGACTCCTCGCCCGACGACTCACAGTGCATCTTCAAGTGCTGGTTCTGCGGACGGCTGTACGAGGACCAGGAGGAGTGGATGAGCCATGGCCAGCGGCATCTCATAGAAGCGACCAGAGACTGGGATGTTCTTTCTTCCAGGGGGAAATAAGTTAAAAATTGGCATTTGAAGCAAAAATGATTTGGGTTTCTATTTTTCTTTTCTTTCTTTTCTTTCTTTTCTTTCTTTTCTTTCTTTTCTTTCTTTTCTTTCTTTTCTTTCTTTTCTTTCTTTTCTTTCTTTTCTTTCTTTTCTTTCTTTTCTTTCTTTCCTTTTTTAATGTTTATTCTGGTTTGGGTTGGGATTTTTCTCTCCCCTCCTTGACCCTAGGGGAGCAAAACAGATTGTAGGAAATGGGAGGATGGCTCCTTAGACTGCTCGTAGGAGCGATGGGACCCAGGAGTCCGGCATGACTCAGACCCGTGGCTGGAACTAGGAAGGTGTGTGAAGCTCCTGTACGCACAGATTCACAAACCTGCATTTTTCTGAAGAGATTGAAGCTCTCAGCAGATTTTCAGTGGCACCTGAGACTTGTCCTTGTTCAGGGTCCTTTTTTTCTGAGCAGACATAGAACCTTTTAATGCACGCCGAGGCAGGGCAAGAGTGCTTTACACCTGCTCCGTACGTAACCAAGGGCTGCTGAAGAGCGAAACCTCTGTTTGGGCGTGCATGTCCACTGTTCTTGGCCTTGACTGGTGTCCTATTTGGTACATAATGGGAATTATATTTTCTGCTGTTATCTTAGATTTGGTTCTAGAAAAGCAGCCATTCTTTTAACCCCTCTCCTCTTTAATACTTATAAGTGTTTTTCTATAGCACAGAAAGCTGTGTGCTTTTTTTTTTTTTTTTTTTGGCTGTTTTAAAGAATGATTCCAAGGATTTGCCTGAATTTGCTACTTCAGCAGAGGTGTTAGGAAAGAAAGAAAACATCTTCAAGCTTTTGCATTCTTTTTAAATATCTCTATGACCATTGGGGAGGGAATGTGCCTTTTTGCAAAATGAAAGAGAAACTGATCACAGAGGGAAAATGTCTGAAATTAAGTCTCCTGTTTGCCCTCACTGCTCTCATAAAGTAACCAGTTGAAGATGTGAATGACCAGGCTTCTTCCAACTGAGGTAGAACTTGGGAAGATACTTCAAGGTCAGGTGGTAAGCAGGCACCCCTGCGACTTTAATGTGGCTGAGTTTTCATTGGGGAACTTGTCGTAGGCCGCAGCCAACGGCTGCACGCTCTCCCCATCACTTAGGGCTCGGCCCACAGACACTGCCCTCCCAGCTCACAGCCTGCTGCCCTGCTGTCCCCTTGCGGTTTTTCTGGACAGGCTGTCCCGCGGGAGGAGGCAGCTGGCCTTGGGCCCATGTGTGTGCACATCAGAAAAAGCCGTGCGGCTTCCGGGGCAGGTGGCCAGGTTGGCACGGGCAGCTCCGACTGGGCTTTCCTCCTCACGTGCCCACTCAGCTGGGTACCGGCCATCACATCCCGACGCAAGTGGCTCGGCCACAAGGCAGCCCCAACACCCGTGTCTGCCTCCCTGCGGGGACTGCTTCTTCCTCAAGGGACGTGTTGGCGTAGGGAACGAAATGGGGGTGTTACCTCTGAAAAAGACTCGAGTGAGATCTCCATTGCGTTGGGTAGTCAGAGACTTGATTTTTTTTTTCTCCACGTGGGAAAGTGTTAGATTATAGATTATCCCCGGATAGTTGGGATGGCAGTTCTTCATAGGTGATTCTCATTACAGGTCGTCAGCATTTCTTCTGTGTGATCCACACACGAGCATTAAGTTGATTAATTGGTTGATTTTTATTGAAATTTAAAATTTGGATTTTTATATGTGTATATACGTATGTGTACACATATAAATATTTTTTACCATACGAAAACCACAGTAGCTGATTTTCTGATTTCTTATTTTGTAACGAAGTTATGTGGGCTAGGAAAAAAAATAATGTTTTATATTCTAGAAAATTTATTTTTGAAGTACCTTTTTATAATGGTCTGATCTCACTCAGAAAACGGAAGCACAGTAAGCGATGGGCCCGCTTTGAGAGAACAAAAAGGAGTCGAAGCCCCTGTGGACATTTCGTGACACTGCTTGGTCCCCGTGCATTTCGAGTCGGTGCTTTTTTGGGGAAATGGCGTTTGTGGATGACTTCACCGCAGACAGGAGAGCATTCTGAAGTTGTATCCATTTTTTTTTTTCTCTCGTACCTCACTACTGAGTAGCATCTTCCCCGAAAGGTTTGTCATGACCTTTTAGGAAGGAATGACCACGAATCACATCGGCGCGTTAAGTGTCAAACATAAAATATTCTACACTTTGCAGCGTCAGCTGTTTTTCAGGTATTACGCACAAGGACAGAGCTAGCTTCTGTGAGTAGACGATGCAGCTAAGCTTCGGGGGAGTTTTCAGAACCACAGTGCTCATGAAGGAATGAAGAGCGCTCCTGGGAGTCACGAAAAAGGAAAACCGAGCAGCCTTCCCTACATAAAGAGCTCTAGGAAATTGCTTGTTAACATGTAGGCAAGCGTCACGAAACAGGCGTGTCATTTCTAACAAAGCTGGAGACGGCGGCGGCAGAACCGGGTTATCTGTGCCCTTTCTTACCTCGAAGGACCTCTGCTCACAAAATTTTATCAAGAGTACTGATAGAATCATTTTACACTTATTTTTTAAAGTCGATTTTCTTTTGGGGATCAGAAATGAGATAATCTCATTATATTTATGATATGGCAAAGTGTTTTTAAATGACTCGAAGTCTACTCTTAATAGATTATATTTTACTCAAAAGTTCATCCCCAGCCCCAGACAATTTTGTGAGTCGCTCTTACGGGCCAAGTGCTGTCTGTCAAACAAAACACCGTGTGTTAACCATCAAAAGCTCCATCCGTCTTTCTCGAGGACATACTGTAGAAGCCGTCCCAGAAAATGAAGATGCGATGACACTGCTCAGCCTTTGGATTCAATATTTGAAACTGTCAGTGTCAATGTGAACAAAAAAAATGGAACACTGCATACCATGTTTTAAGCATTATTATAAGTCCTGCATTAACAGTTTGTGTGTCTGCTGCTCTGTTTTTGAAACACGTTTGTATATAGATATAGAAGTTGGAGTAAATTTTGTTAAATAAAGCAACTAAAATTTTCTCTGCCCTTTCATTTCAAATGTGGAGCAGGGTGGCAGTTACACAGCCTGCCTTGTACGTTTCTGAACCACGCTAGGTCAAGGCAGCCGCGTCGAACACAACCCAACGCAGGTGCTTTGAATGCCACCGGGTTGTATTTTGAATTCGATGCGCTGCTCTTTATGCACGGGAACCCTGAAATGAGGCCAGGTTTTTCTGCTTTGGCTGGAATCCGCCAAAGATGCTGGTTTGGGCAGCGGCGTCCCTTTTCATGCCATGGTCGGTGGCCTCTGAGGATGTACAAGGCACCTGCCCTGCCCTGCACGTGCAGCCTGTCCGCGGGGAGGGGGCCTGGGCGGAAGAGTCCTGCCTGAGCAGGTGACGAGCCTCCCGGACCATGCGCGTGTAGCTGCCCTGCTGATGCCATGTGTCCACACGTGACTGATCCCACACGTTTGGGAGGGAGGAGTGAGGAGATTTGGAGAGGGCTTACTTCCCCCGTATCATCCCCAGCACCCAAGGAGTCCAAAAAGGAAAAAGAAGAGAATTGGACTCCAGATGAATATAGGCAAACCCCGAGGAAAACAAAGACAATGCGACTGGCTTAAATTCAGCAGTTGGGCTGGTGGTTAGCTGAGCCACAATGAGTCACTATCTTCTAATCCTACAGATGGAGTAAAGTTAGCACCTTCGGTTATTTAGGGGAGAGTAGAGGTCAAGTCAGGCAGTGCAGGGCTCGTATTGGGCCAGGGCTGGCTATGGGGTGAACAGGAGAGGGGCGGGGGCAGAAACTGACTTCACGGCCATAAAGGCAGGAAGTGGCAGTCACTCCTCCACATTTTATGAGGACGGAAGCTTAAACTCAGAGATTAACGTCACCCGATTCACCAAGTTTACGTGCAGATGAGTGAAGTAATCTACAGGGCAGTGTTTGGGCAGGAAGCATCATAGTGCCTCTCATCACGAAGGCTCTACGACATGTAAACCCATGGGTTGCCACAGATTACACTCAGCATCAGTTGCCTTAAGTTCCAACTCGAATGAGACACACTAGTTGGGAAGAAATACCGTGCTAAGGAATTTGGACTTACCCCGGAGCAGATACTGCGAGCCATATATGTAATCTCAGCTTGCCAGTAATCACATTTAAAAGTAAAAAGAGCGGGTGAAATTATATATGACCCAATACATCTAAACCGTCAAACATTTTCAATCAAAGTTTACTAAAATATTTCATGTATACGCAAGAAAAACAAGTACTACAGTATTTTTAAGTGAAGTTCAGAAATCTGGTATTTTAAACCTAACAGTATGTTTCTATTTTGGTGCTAAATTGTCACTTGTAATGGGATTGCACTCCCACACAAAGCAAGTCGTGTGGAATTTTAGACGGCTTCTTTTTCGATTTAAAATCAGTCCTTGAGTCACCCCGCCCACGTTGGATGTGTCCGTGACCGTGTGTGTCTACGGGCTGCCGTATTAAGCAGCACTAGGGGAAAGGAAGCAGGTGTGCTATAAATACTAGCTTTTCCGCCTGAACCTGATGTTGGAAGGAGTGAATTTTATTTATGCATCTCTGAAACTAGGGTAGACTCAGACCCACAGTCAGGGAATGCCAGTTCTGGGCCAGATTCTGTACAATTGTCCAGCAATTCTATTCCTAGGGCTAATACCTTAAAGGGATTGTTAACACGTGTGAGTTTTTGAGGTTATTTATTTTGCAACTCTAGTCAACCAAGCAGATGTGTATTTCTCACTCACACTGCATGTCCGCAGGCTGTCGGGCCCGCTCTGATGGGGGCGTCTGGTCTTGGAGCTGTGGCATTGGAACCACTTGGGCTTCTCCGTCACTATAATGGGGGAATTGAGGGAGGATGCTGCACAGGCGGAAAGCCACACGGCACTTCCACTCACGGCCTGGCACCCAGAAGAGGTCCCCCGGCCCCCCAAAAGGCTCTGCAGCCCCCGTCTTGGTGCACAGAAGAAGCATGTTCACCACTAACGCTGTCCAGCACCCGGGGTCAGAGGCTGCACACCGGGCGAGTATAAATGGCACTCAGCTGCGTGAACAGCAGCTTGCGAAACGGTGGCAGCCAGCCGAGCTGGTGAGGACGGGGCAGGTGGGAGCCTGCACGTCGTCTGCTCTTGAAGAGGCAACGTGCTGTGTTCTCATTTTCATTTCTCTGATTCCTTTTGCAAATGTTGATTGGACATTTTCATTTTCTGTGTACGGCCTGTTGGCCGTTCGTCCATTTACTATTGATTTGTTTTAAACTTTTAAAAGGAAATATAAATATTCTTAAAAATCGATAAAATTTTCTGGGAGGGTTGGTGCTTTTTATGCTTCCTTTTAGAAATCCTTCCCTACCTTCTAGGTCAAAACAATAATCTTTTATATTAAATTTAATACCAAAAAACTTCGAATCGATAATGGACACAATAAAATACAGTCAGTTATACACTTTGTAAAATCTTTTTCAATAGAATCTGGGCCTAGGTTTGTTTTTTTTTTTTTTTGAATACAAAAAAATGCCTAAAGCATGAAATATGAATGGTCAGTTATACACTTTGTAAAAATCTTTTTAATAGAATCTAGGCCCAGTTTTTTTTTTTTTTAATATGAAAAATGCCTAAAACACGTTAGAGTCATATCCTCACACGAGTCAGTCCTAGGTAATTTACTCACTTGTCCCAACATCCATTTTTGTAGCGTGTGCTTTTCTCCCTGGATCCGGGTTCCGTATGTGTGTGTGGATCTATGGCTGGGTCTCTGTGCTGCTGCATTATGCTGTTTCTTGTAATTTTTCAGAGTTAATTCTAATAATACAGTTTACCATCGACAGATGTATTTACAAAGTGGAGAGACTTCCCCTAGCAGATATTATGAAGCTACAGTAATGGTCTCGGCTGCTCTTGGCTCTTCATATGCATTTTTAAATCAGCTTGTCAATCCCTGTTGAGATTCTGATTGGAAGAACATCGAACTTACAGATGCATTTGGAGAAAACTGGCATCCAGGGGAATGAATATGTTACTACCATTTGGCCTGGTAATTGCTTTGAAAATGTAATAGAAATAAAATTGCGCTGGACCAATAATCTTTTATAATTTATTCCCATTATTTTGGAGGAAAAGACCTCATATACAGTAATAAGAAAAACTCTAAGTTGCATGATC
>JAQQSQ010002586.1:0-10570 GCA_028627145.1 Eidolon dupreanum | reverse complement strand
GAGCATCTCCAACTTCTATGTGGCCTTGTACAAGGCAGGCAACTGGACATCCCTCTGTCACGAGACGCACTGAGAGCCCAGGGCTTCTCGGACTTGCCAACTGAAAGGCCATTTAGGGCAGAGGACTATGAACTCATGATTCTATGATTTAGGAGCATTCACAGAAGCAAGTGCCAGTAGGGCTTCTAGGGACTAAGCTGAACTGTGTCCCCGCTCCCCAGGTTTCTTTGTGGAAGCCTTAACCCCTGGGGTGATTGTATTTGGAGACATGACCTGTAAGGAGGTAATTAAGGTTAACTGAATTCAAAAGGATGGGGTCCTGATCTTTTAGGATTAGTGTCCTTATGAGAAGAGACATAGAGAGCGCAGAGGAAAGGCCGTGTAAGGACAAAGCGAGGAAGAGAGTGTCTTGAACTATTGACAAATTTATCCTGATGTTGCAGTCTGCTCGACAACAGAGTCCTTCTTTGCTTTCATATATACTTGTTATTTAAGATACTTGTTATTTAAAGCAATATTTTTCTTGTAGTCTCCCTTAATCTCTACCTTACCTCCAGTTACCTTCCCAGGTGCACATGCCCAATTTGAAAAGTTCATGATGACCTCAGTGGAGAAGAGACGTAAAAGAAGTGACCAGAACAGGGAGGGAGTCATAAGAAGTGTTTGCAGGAGCTGGGAGTGACTGCCCCAAAGAGGAAAGGGCCGAGGGGCAGGTGTGCCAGACACCAGGGTCTCCAGTCTTGATAAACATTGCATCCCCTTGGGGGAAACATCACCATCTTGCCCGTTCCCGGAGTTCTGGCTCCCAGGAGGGCACAAGTGGCTCTACCCACCAGGTATCCTATCAGCTGAGTTTTCATGAAGATTTGTATTTATTTCTCATTTTTCAGCTTTAAATATTGTAACTTGATTGTGTGTCTTCAACCCACTTGCATCCCTAACCCCACGTCCACTCTGGAGATTCTGATGCATCCACGATCACCTCCCTCCTGCATTTCTCTGTTTCCGAAATGCAGCTCCACAAAGCAGAATCCAGCCGATGGGGATGAGTTAGCTGGAGGCAGATTTCAGCATGGAAACACAGACATTCTAAAAGTTAGAGCCATCCAGCATGCAATGGCTTGACGTGGAAGGTAGTGAGCCCGCCTACAGCTGTGGCTGGAGGTACGCAAGGAGAGGCCCAGTGATGACCTGTGGCCGGAGCAGTGACTGGATGCTGTGATGTCCAATTCTGATTTTGTGCTTCAAGAAACGAGACGCCTGGTGTGGAAACTCCATGCCTCTAGCCAAATAGCCACCCCTTGTCATTTTGACACGTCAGTGGTTTTAAAGACTGTTCTCATACTTTGAAAGAAGGTCCATTCACTTCCACTTCCTTGAGACCCTGGATTCTTTCTTCCATCCAGTTTGGGGAACTGAACTCATGTTGTCTGAGGACTGGAGGGCCCCAAGGGAGAGACATCAGAGGTGAGGAGTCTCCAGAGGTGCACACGGAGAAGGCGGCACAGGGGTGCCACAGGAAAAGGCCGCAGGGAGTCCTCTCTGTCACTTTGGCCTTTCTAAGCCAAAAGAACCAGCGTCCATTCATTACACACCTGCAGGACTCGGTGCCCCGCCCTGGCAAATTAGACTGGTCCTGCAACCACTCCCTGGCTGCCCAGCCAGGTGAGTATTGTTATTCTGAAAAGCGCCATGTCATCCTCCATCCTCGCTTCTTGCCTTAGGCCAAGGTTGCCCAAAGGCTGATCTCCATAAAACTCAGATCTGGGAACCTGGGCCTGCATCCCCACGGGGCACGGCTCGCTGCCTGTGCCACCCACTCTCCTTCACCAGCCATGCCGCCTCAGTGTGGCTTCCCCCAAAAGCAAGGACGAGAGAGCAGGTCGAGACAGGGACGAGAGAGGAGGTCGTTCAGCGGGAGGTGGGCCTAGGACACAGGGGGTGTGGTGGGGGATGGAGGGGAGAGAGCAAATGAAGTGACTGCTGTGGGCTGCTAGAGTCTAATCCTGCTGGGATCACTCTGAGATCCATGCGGAACGTGCCTCAGTTTCCCTCCCAAGAGGAGAGGGCCTGGGGAGTTCACACACCAACTCTTGCCAGTCACTGGTGGAGCTGCTCAAGGAGAGAGAGGGCCAACGGTCAGAGAGAGCCTGGGTCCAGGGAGACAGGTGCAGGCAACCGGGAGGCCGCAGTGCTTTGAGAGAGCACCCAAGGGCGAGGGGTCAGGGGCTTCTGCTGACCCCTGTGTAAGACGCCGGACTCCGCTACCTCGGCTTTCAACCAGTTCGTGCAGCCCTGAGGGAGCAAGAAACCACGCCCCATCCCAGTCCCCGTCTCGACTCCATGCCTCCTCAGTGTCGTGTCAGCGTGACAGGGCCTGCCGTGGGCTGGGAGGTGGTGGCAGGTGCAGGCAGGCTGCTCACTGGCCCTGAGTAGGGAAGTCACCCTCCTTGCAAAATCTCGTCCTCTCAAATGCCCGGGTGGGGCCGACCTTCATCATAGGGCAAGCAGCACCAGCGCCCTGGCCTTCTCGCTCCTCCCACGCCCCACCCCCACCCCCACCCAGTCTCCCTCCCTCCTTCCGGAACATTTACATCCCTCCAGTCCTCCGTGCTCTCGGGTTCATTCTAAGATTAACCAGCCGACCTGTCCGAATGGTGAGCCGTGGGAGAACAATTGGAGGGGCGGGATTAACAACGCTTCTCAAAGTCAGATCTCCAGATTGGAGCCATGAAAATCGATGCTGAGCAAAGGAAGAACAGCGGACACCGGACAGTGGGCCCGACCTGCCCTCATGGCCACGGCATTTCCTGGAGCCAAAGGCCTGGTAATCTGTGCAAACGAGAGGGGCAAGTTCTCTGCCAGGCCCTCCCCAGAGGAGAGTCGATTTGCACCGTAGACAGGCTTTGTTCTGAGGACCCGTCTTGTAAACCCACACAGATGGCTGTTGTGTTCAGAGGGGAGAGACTGTTGACAGTCTCTCTTTCAACAGATCTATGGTTTGGGGCTTTTAAACTTTAGGAACCATGGGCCCCCCGCTCCTGCTGGATTCATTTTGCCATAAGAGCTAACCACCCCCTCCCCCAGCGAAAAGAGGCTTTCCCGCTCCCCACTGTCTTGGCACACCAGGGCCTGGGGGCAGGACTGACTGCAGCCTCTTCTGGATCAAGTGAACTTTTTCTGGCCTTTCCGACGCTATGTACTGAGAGCGAGTGAGGCCACAGCCCATCAGATGCATCCAGGGCGTCTTGCCTTCCAGGGTGTGTAGTTACGCTGAGCTGTGGTGGGTGGCAGGCACCCAGCAAGTACACAAAGACACGAAGCCACATGTGTGGACCTTGAAACACACTGCTTAGAGCACAAGGCCCCACCATTTGCCAGCCGTGTGTCCTTGGGCAAGCCGCTTAATTTCTCTCTGTTCCTGTTTCCTCATCTGTACAATGGAAATAATGCTAGCACCTACCTTAGGCAGCTATCAAGAAGATAAAATGAGAGAATGCATGAAAAGCTCCTTGCCTGGTACACAGTAAGAGCTTGAGAAATGAGAGTTGTTGTTGCCTTTCTTCTCCTCCCCCTCCTCCCCCTCCTTCTCCTCCTCCTCCTCTTCCTCCATCTTTATCATGATCATCATGATCATCATCATCACTATCTGGACTTCCAGAAATACCAACAATGAGCAACGAACTTTCAGAAGAAAACCGGGTCCCGTCGATTGAGAAGGGGCAGAGGTAGCTTCTTAAATAATGAAGATTGGAGCCGTGCCTTGAAGAACGGGGAGAATTTAAACAGTGGCAATGACACGGGGGGAGAGGGTGGTCAGAGAAGAGAAGAGGAGGACATTCCAGATGGAGGGAAGCCAGCGAGGAGTGAGCAGAAAGAGGTCCGCGTGTGTTCCGGGATTTTCAAGTACCACGGGACTGGGGTGGGGGTAAGAGAGGCAGACAATGAGACTGAAGTGGGGGGCTAGGCCTGGCCTTAATGCCAGGCTTGGGGGCTGGTGGGTGGCACACATGATTTTAAACGAGGAGACCTATTTCATCAGAGCAGGGACTGTAAAAGCTGAGGAAGGAGAGGCCGAATTTCTCAGATAAGAGAATTCTCTTTGACTCTTACTGTTGGCCAACACGACCACGTGCTCGGACGTTCCATTTGTCAAATGACATCCTTTGCTTTGACAGCAAAGCTGAGGCCCTGTGTGAGGTGCCTGGAGTGGGAAGGGTGGGAAATTTTATTGGACACTATTGAATTTGTTCAGACCCCTGTAATTCCCCTGGAAGGGGTCATGGGTACTGGGTCAATTTACCCTCCAACCCCGAGCCACAAAGTTGATAATCAGCTGCCACAGTCTATGGTGGAGATGAACTCCATTGTGGGGACGTTCAATAACTCCGCTATTAGCAGAGAAAGTGCTTACATGCACTTAAAAGAAAAACTAAACAACGAAATAAGAGCGGTTGATTGACAAGGCATCAATAAAGTCGTGTGTGTGCCCTTTGACCTCCTCCTACCCCCAGCTGCCAATCTGTGTTTATTAGAAATCAGTTCCTATAAATAGCTTGTGGCAGAGAAAACAATGAGCTGCTTCTTAAACGTGTGATTGTGAAATGTGAACTGTTTACTATGTGGCACTTGGTTTGGTTTAGTTGGTCATTTACTGCAGCTGAAATGTGGGGTGTCGTCAGTAGTGGGGGGTTGTTGTCAGGAGCTGGTTTAATAACTTTTTATCCTCGCCTTTGAAGCAGAATTGCTAGTTCCCCATCCTAGGTCTGTTCTTACTTTTCACTGACCAATCGAACCCCCATTTGTTTTCTGTTTGGCGATGTGCTATGCTTAAAGAACTGGCTTTCCCATGCTTCTCTGAATCTTCGGTTGGGCAATGCACACCCTATCTCTTTCTCTTTCTTCTTTCTGTTTTCCTCCTGCCTGGAATGTGGACGTAAGTCTGAAGGTACAGCAGCCACTTTGGGGCTATGAGGTTACAAACTTGAGGATGAAGGCCACAGTGCTGAGGACGGTGGAGCAGAAAGATGAATGTGGCTAAAGTCCCCAGTGCTGTTGTTAAGTCATGTATAGCTCTAGGCCGACTATTCTCAGACTCTTTATTGTGTGACAGAAATAAACTCTCATCCATTTAAGCCACAGTAGAAGGGTTGTCTGTTAATTGCAGCTAAATACAACTCTAACTGATGAAATCTTATTCCAGAATCTCATCTCAAATTTATGCTTCAGGTATGAGATTATGTGCCCATCAGTAGCTAAGATTTAATGTGGACAAAGGGGAGCAACTAAGTGAGTGATTAAGAATAAGCGTGGTGGCTCTTGAACCAGCTAGGCTGGGTTCAAATCCTGGAGCCAGCTGCCGCTTCCCAGCTGTGTGACTTCAGTCAAGTCTCTTTACAGGTCTTTGCCTTATCCGTAGAGTGGAATAATAATAGTACTTACCCAGTAGATTATTGTAAGTATTCCATGATGAATAACCAAGCTCCATCTTGAAGGACAGAAGAGGCCCTTGCCCGGGAAAGGATGAGGTGCTTCATCTGAGCCAGGTGAGCACAGGCATGGTGAAAGAAGGTCCAAGAAATGGGAAGACACAGGAGACTAACCGCCATGGAGAAAGCACTGGGCAGGGATCACAGGTACACACCTTTCCGTGATCCGAGGAGGAACGCCCAGGTGTGAATTCCACCGCGGATTATCTCCCTGGCATTGCTGTGGCCTCGTCACACCTTCTTTCCACATCACAGGTACCAGGCCTGTGCTGAGCACTTCACGTTACCGTCTCATCTCTTTTCACCGCTCCTCTGAGTGAATGTTGTTAGCCCCATTTCACAAGGGAAGAAACTAAGGCTCACAGAGCGTATCTATTCCTCACCCTCATTCACTCAGTCCTTCAGCAAATGTTCCCTGTGGGCCTCCTGTCTACCAGGCATTGTGCTAATAGTAAGCCTTCTCTTATTTAAGCCTCAAAAGGGCATTATAAAATCGATGTTATGATCCTTATTTTTCAGAGGAGGAAACTGAGGCTCAGAGAACTTTCTGGTTTCATTCATTCTTTCCATGAATTGTGAAGTTGGCCAGCTGGGTCGTCTACCAAAGGGCAGAGCACAGGCAGGGTCAGCTCTCTCCCTGGATGACTGACCGTGCATGCCCTTCCTTCCTAGGGATGGGTCCTAAAGGTGGTAGGTTAGGGGGGTGAGCCTTCGGGTGCCTTCCCAGACCCCTGCGCTCTGGCCTGGCTCTCAGCTTCACAGCACTGGTTCCAAGGGAGGCAGCTGGGATCCTTCTTCCCATTTCACTGACGGAGATCGAGGCAAGTCCCTTCGCCTGTGCAGTCTGAGGTCGCAGATCCCATGGCATCCTACCCACATCCTTTTATGAGGCTGGCACACTCAACTCTCAGTGACTGTGGGTATTGACAGATAGTGGCTCACTGGTGTCCATGGAATTGTCCAGACAATTTTCCTTGGCCAATCAGAAGCCCCTTTGCCTGGGAGGTTAAACTCCCCAATTCCTGAGAGCAACCTGCAGCCGACGATTAACTGACAGGAGGGGACAAAAGCCTGGACACCTTGCCTCAGGGTGGAACCCCCCCTGAGCTGTAATTCATGCCCCAGGCTTCCCTGAGGCTAGACTCAGCTAGGGCCAGGTTCATGCTTAGCAACTTCCTTCACTCTCTCCTACTTCCCTTGTTCTCTTTATCCAGAGGAAAATGAATCATGTGAGTTCATTTCTGGGCTCTTCTTTTTGGGAACCTGACCTAAGGCATCTGCGTAAAGCCTTTCATCTAGTCTAAGTACCCCTTTTTGTAGGGTCCTATCTACCCAGGTCCCAAGTCAGGGTGGGTTATTGTCTCCATTAAAACTCTTACCATACTGTCTCGTAATTGTCTGCTTTTGTGTCTGACTCTCTTGATTGACTAGGTGATACTCAAGGACAGGACTGAGGGTTAGTCAACTTCCTGTTTTCTTGCTCAGTAACGCCATGATGAGCACTTGGTGAGAAGAGCAACATCAATAATGTTGAATATAGCTAACATCAAGCATTCACTATGTGCCAAGCACGGTTCTAATAACTTTCCATACATTAATCCATTCACATCTTGCTACAATCCTCTTAAGTAGGAAATAGCATTATTCCCATTTTGCAGATGAGGAAACTGAGGCCTGAGGAGAACCATGAAGGGGAAGAATTAGGACTGGAATACTGCCTCCCTGACTCCTCATTGGGACCCTCTCTGTCCTTTTGCTCAGAGAGGTGGTGTCACTCTATTACAAAGTCAGGTGAGAATTTATTCAAAAGGTTCCCAAACAGTGATTCTCATCTCACCCTCTAGGTGTAAGAAGGTAGCGGTAATGCTTGACAAAAGCAAACCATAACAAGGCTAAGCATCCTGGTCTCATAGCATGAATCATGCAAACACGGGGAGGAAAGATTGATTACAGAATGTCAGACCTCAGCTCCAATCAATATTTCATCAGCTTAAAATGAAGGCACTGCAGAAGCCCACCCTGTGTGAGGCAGAGAATGCTTCACACTTCAGCTACCCCTCCCCGTGAAGGGGTAGCTGGAGACATAGCATCTCTTTGCTCTTTCCACTCAGAATCTGAGCCACCTGGAGAATCTTGGCATCTCAAGGCTACAAAGGACTTTAGGGGTCATCTAACCCACTCCCAATTCAGGAATAATAATAATAATAATAATAATAATAGTAATAGTAATAAGATTAGTTCATATGCAATGAGCACTTACTATGCGATGGGCACTCTGCTAAGTTCTTTGTGTACTTATTTCTCTCAGTCATCCTAGGAGGTATGTACTATGGATATCTCCAATTTGCAGAAGAAGAAATCAGGTACAGAGAGTTGCTGTGCTATTCCCTAGGGTCTCATCTCTGTCAACCATACCCACCCAGTAAAAGGAGAGAGAGAGACTGGAGAAGGCACATCCACTGTTTAGAATCTTGCCCGACCCCCTCGCCAAAAGTGACATGTGCCACTCCTTTTCATATTCCATTGAGGAGAATCAATGGCATAGTCAATTTCAGATGTCAGGAGGGAAGACAGATGCTTCTCAGGGGCATCTCTGCCGTGTGGAATGAAAGGGATGAGTTTGGATAACTAACTACCTCCCAGAAGGTTGGAAGAAGGAGAAGGGGGAAGACGCAGACACTGCAGCCTCATCATTCTCCTTTGACCAAGAATGCCCAAGCTTTCCCAGAACCCCTCCAGCAGAGTACTACTTCGGTCTTTTTACCCAGAACTGAATCACATGCCCATCCCTAGCTGCAAGAGAAGCTGGGAAAACAGAGTACAATAGTCATGATTAACTTACGTCCATCATGTTTTATCCCTTGGGACTGGGTCCTGTGCCTTCTGGAACTAAAACAAGATTCCATTAGCAAGGAAGAAGTAGAGAAAATAGCTATTGAGTAATCAGCTCCTCGAGTAGACCACATATCCCTTTGTTCAAAATCGGTCCCGTGAATATTACTTGAGCATCTGCTCTGGGCCAGGCACGTTGCTAGCTGCTGAGAGAGGTGTCTGTTCTATTTTTTCAGGACCACCCTGACTCCCACCCAGCACTGCACTGAAACTGCCCTCATCACAGGTACCAGGAGCCTCAAGGTGGATGAATTCAGACACATCTTCCAAGCCTCTTCCCTAATCCTTGTGTCTCATTAGATACCTTTGACAAATCAAGGTCATCTCTCTTTTTCAGGGTGGCCAGAAACAAATCCCGGGGCCGCAGGGTCAGATGTGGAAATGGTAGACTCACAGGCGGAGGTGCCCTCCCCTGCAACTCCACTAGCAGAAGGGACAGTGAAGAGCCAGGAGCCCTGCCCACCAGCCACCCTTCTGCTTGGCCTCCTGGAGGGAAGCTGGGAGGGGTCTTTCCCATCAATTCCGATGATTGAACCAAGTTCATGTTCAGAATGTATATAAAGTTATTTGGGCCAAATTCCCATGTTAACTGTTCAGATCAGAAATGCTCAATGTCAGTTAAATTTGGTTGGATTATAAGACAACACAGTCAAGATCAAGAACATGTGGGCTGATTTGATTTAACCCAGAGAAAAAACGCCTTTTCCCTTCTGCTCAGCTATAACGTTATACATATAAAGATACATACGTGCTCGCTCTCTGCCAGAAATGTCAACTGCTTTTGATCTCTCCCTTTAGATATTAAAGTTTCCCCTGCTCGCCCCTTCACTTGGCGGGCCCCTTAAGGGCTTTCAGACCAATAAACAAGCCTGGAGCTGCCGAGAGGGTGGAAGCTGTTGCCTTTTTGAGCTGGAGCCCCGTGGCCCGAAGGTCGTGTTTAATCAGCCTCAAGGTTTTGGTTAACATTGACTTAGAGTTTAAAATAGCATTTCAATAACCTCAGCCCCTTCCTGCTCCCCGCATCAGCCACGGGAGGGGGGAGACAGAGGCCCATGGGTTGGGGGGATTGTGTGTTTGTTGTTAAGGTTCTGAAGCAAATGAGCTGTGCTTGGCTGGTGGCCATGGCAAAGAGCTGCCCTCCTCGGCTCGGGGAGGGGCCGGGCTGGGACCAGGTCCTGAGTGTCGCCTGCTTGTAGGACTTATGATAGCAGAATGCCAGTTGGAGATTGGAGTTGCACTGCCTTCCTCTCGTGCTCTCAGACTCTAAGGATGGATAATGATCTTTAGGAAAGGGCGCGGCCGCAGCCTTGTGTATTTCTCAGTTATGCTCAAAGTATCAGGTGGAGGATGAAGGCAGAAGCACCGCAGTCTTACCTACAAGCTGATTACAAACTCACCTCAGACCGAAGACGGTGTGAGGCCCTCCGTGCAGTTCCTTTCCTGGGGAAGGTCTTCCACGCCACACGGAGTCTCCTGAGACAGGGGTTTGGTAGCTTCTGCTCTCTCTGTTCTCTTTTCTTTTTCCTACCTCTTGACCCTCCCCCGAATGAGCTTTGTCTATCCCTGGTGGCATCATCTCTTGCCCCATCCTTGGAACCTGGTGGTAGACAGACTCTGTCTAAGACAAATTTGGCTCCTAATAGAGTTTGCCTACTAACACATTCTGTCCATGCATTGTTATACTTAGAAATACCCTCCTCATCCAGCCAACCAATGAGTTTATGGACAAATCACCAGGATAGTATCAAATTAGTTCAGCTGCCCTGTATCAGTCAGGCTAGGCTAGGCTATGCTGCAATAACAAAATAACCTTAATATCTCCATGTCTCAACCCAACAGAAGTTCATCTGTCACCCATGAAAAGTCCTGTGCAAATGGAGCGGTACAGTAGGACATCTGCCCTCCGTGCTGTGACAGTGATCCAGAGAGTTTTCCCCATCTCAACACATGGCCTCTGTGATGACTGAACAGACACCTGGAATCGGCTTTTAAAGGCTTAGGCCCTGAAGGAACACTTACCATTTTGGCTCACGGCCCATCGACCAGCACGAGTCACATGGCTCTACTTACTGCAAGAGATCTGGGAAATGGGAGTCAACATGTAAATATTAGGGGAGCAGGAACTTCCGCTGCTACCCACCCTCATCTCAGAACCCTCATCGCCCTTAAGAGATGCATGAATTCTTCCC
>JAQQSQ010002585.1:0-10570 GCA_028627145.1 Eidolon dupreanum | reverse complement strand
TCTTCCTGGAATGGGAATATCCCCTCCCCCACCTTTGCCTGGTGAGGGAATTCCCCCTCCTCCTCCTCTGCCTGGAGCAGACATACCTTCTCTCCACCCTCCTCCTGGTGCAGGCATACCTCCTCCTCCACCTCTGCCTGGAGCTGGGATCCCCCCACCTCCTCCTTTGCCAGGTATGGGTATTCCACCCGCTCCCGCTCCTCCTCCCTGTCCTGGAACGGGCATCACCTCACCACCACCACCTACTCTGCTTCCTGGATCTGGCCCTCCACCCACCCCACAAGTTGGGAGTAGCACTTTACCAACATCACAGATGTGTGGATTTCTTCCCCCTCCATTGCCAACTGGCTGGTTTGGGTTAGGGACTAGCCAGGACAAAGGGATTAGGAAGCAGCCAATAGAGCCTTGTCGGCCAATGAAGCCTCTGTACTGGACAAGAATTCAGCTGCACAGCAAAAGGTAACGTGAATGTGAGGTTGTCAATCTGAAGGAAGCATTTTCCTTTAAAACTTGGGAAAATTACAATTTGATGTATTTTTAAGTACCGCTCTGAAATTTATCTTTAGATTTTAAATCAAAATTCAGTGAAACAATCTTGTTATATAAAAGTTTAGACTTTTCTCTGGAATTATCGAAAGGATAAAACAAATGACATTATGTATCAGTGTATAAAATGTACAGGTTTCTATAAAAGTTATTGATTGATCTTTTAAAGATAGAGGGATATATTTTTCTTCGCATACATGCCCTGATACCTAGTTGCAGAACTTCACTTTGACAAATGTGAATCAGATCCTTAGACAAACTCCGGAGGATGTTTGCATCCTTTTGAAGGCACAGTCTTCTTTTACCATTCCATTTTGTTTGCAGTAGTCTTCCTCTTCAGAGATGTGCTACACAAAAATACACATATCCATACCCTATGTGTGAAATAATTTAGCTTTGAGGATTTCATGGCACTTCTTTAGAATATTGATGAAATAGTATGAAGTTATATCGTAGCTGGAAATGATACTTATTAAAGAATACTTGCTCTCAGGCTTGCTGGTGGCATGTCACTTATCCACGCATAATATACAGCTGTGCTCCCTTATCCCTGGGACAGTGCAGTGATGCTCGGCTGTACACTTTAAACTTTAGTGGCCTTCCTCGTTCTAAATGTTGACGATTCCTTGAATTTTGTCTAGCTGATGTGGCGTGCATTTAGAAACAGGATATTTACCAGGCTTGTTCTCATTTCTTATCTTATTTTTTTTTCCTCTTCACTGAATTATATTAGGGGAAACAATCTATGCATTTTGATTACTTCAAACTTTATAGCTCATTGTCTTTATAGTTGCCATGTCATATATATACGTTTGATGCATCATTTTAAACCATGCGCCAAACTTATTTTTTTCCAGATATATTAAGGGTTTTGTTTGTTTGTTTTTCTTTTTAAAAAAAATAGATCTACCCTTTTTAGGTAGTAGTACATGCATCTAGTTTTTACAAAGTCAGGTAATAATTGGGTGATGGGAAGTGGGAGAGAGATGGAGGATGCTGCCTTGGGTCATAAAACGATTTATTTTTTAACCCACAAATAATCTACAAAGCTGATGAATCAAGTTGGGATTGTGTATGAAAACGTTTCCTGCCTTTATTGCCTATACTGAGAGGGGTTTTTCTTTTATGTTTTTATATACAGATTTGATAACTGAGAAGTCCTGGAAATTATATCTAGGCAAAGGTTTCATTCTATATTAATAGTATTTTAACTTTCTTATCAGGTTGATAAAACAAATGGTGGTCTTCAATAATAGTATTCTTTCCCTTTTCCCGTCTTCTCAACCCTTCGCCTCTTTTCATTCCTTCCTTCGATGCGTCATTCCTTCCTGACTTCTCATCCTTGTTTTCTCTTCTGCCTTTCTCTTTTTTCCTCTTCTTCCTTTATGTTTATGCTAACCATGATATCTTGTAGTTTGGTTCGATGGTTCTTTCATTTGGTGTTTTGCTTAACTTTAGAGACTCCAGTGCTTTACTTATTTGGGAAAAAATTGAAGAACCATCCATAGATTGTCATGAATTTGAGGAATTATTTTCCAAAACTGCTGTAAAGGAGAGGAAGAAACCTATTTCTGACACCATCACAAAGACCAAGGCTAAACAAGTGAGTACTTGTGTATTTTCTAAAATTGGACAGTGTTTCTGGCATAAGTGTGGACTTTCATTAAAAAAACTTTGAAATCATTTTCTTGGCTGTGCAACCTCCACCCTCCCTGAGCAGTATTAGAGATTAGAATCTGAGGACATGTGGTTAAGTGAAACTGTCCCAAATAGAACAGGAAACAGTCCTCACCAAGTGATAATGTCCTCACTGTTTTATTTGTGGCCTTCTGATACATACTTCCAAAATTTCAACCATTGCTTGATTCCAGAATTAGTTGTCTAGAAATTCGTTGTCACTTGATTAAAATCCGTCTGAGAAGCACTATTATGGATGGGAATAAAGGTAAGAGTGGGCAAAGAAAAACAAGTAATCCAGTCCTTAGTAACTAGCTGATGGTGCACTTGGTATTTCATTGCATTGTAGCACTCTCTCTATACGTGGCATGTGGAGGAGGGTCTTGTATCCAGTTCCAACATCTCCATTCTGTGTTGGGTCTTTTGATCTATCCTGTGATACCCGAGTCATAAAAAGAAAGAACTCTGCATTTAGAGAAAAAAACATTCCCAAGCAGCATTTTTCAACCAATCCACTTGATCATGAAATGATATTGTTGTAAATTTCCCAGGTGTTGTTCGGGAAAGTGTAGTAAAACCTACAATAATGAGCCCCAGATAGAAGGAATTGCTATTGGTGCCCATCTTTACCCTGAAATAAGGAGTGGCTACATTTCTTAACTTTTGCAGGGGATGGGGGGAGTATGGAGGCAAGAGAATGGCAAGCAACTGCCTTTTAGAGTCAGAGAAAGAGAAAGAAAGACACAAGGCCTTAGGCCCCCAGTTTCTCCTGGCCCACCCTCTCCAGGTAGGTGGTACCTAATGGGGTGATCTGGAAGTTGTAGCTAGTGTAGGACCCAGAGTTGTTCCCATTGATATTTATTTCAGAGCAGACAGCTCTCACCAGACAGATGCTGCCAAATCCATTCAGGAAGGAATGGATTTGAGAGGACAGCTAAGACCCCTGGAACCTCTGGCCAAGTGGATGGGTAGGCTCACTCCAGGCATTTCTATTAAAATGTTAATGATGCAAACCCAAACATTATGCAGTTGAATTTTCAGAACCATTTATTGCATTATAGCTGGTTGCTGGTGACCTTAGGTTAGTGACTGTGGTAAATTAGCACCTGGCACATTGTAGGCACTGAATAAATATTTGTTTAACAAATAAAGCAGCTGAGCAGGGGAGGACTTTATAAAGACCAGTGACTGTGCCCAGCAATAATTAAAAACCAGAAAATCATTCATCTCTTAATAATCAGTTCGGCCAAGGTGACACAGTGTTAGGGGTATTCAGGTAAGTGGAAAACCACATTTTTTCTGGCAGAGTAAATATTTTAAAAATCTTTCCATGGTATATTTGCACACAGCATACTTAGGCTGAGTGATTGTCTCTCTTCTCATGGGTTGTGTCAGAGATGGAAAAGCTGTCTGGGCAAAGAATATGGGTAGAGAGTACAGACATTGAGGAGAGCAAGGCAGCCTGGATTGTCACTTGATGAATGGGCAGATGTGTCATGGGATGTCTCTTGTCCAAGAACAAAATGCTCAAGAAAGCAAACCATGCCCTTCTCACCTCTCATCACCATTTTTTTTCCTGTGAAATGAACACAGATAAGGCAAATGCCTCATATGTTGCTTGAGGCTATAGGATTTTATGATTTATTTGACATAGACTTTAGGTTTTAGCTTACTGAAATAAAATAATGTGTAACTCATCAAAATTTCAAATTCAGCTAGTTGGCATGAAATGGCCTCTTTGCGTCTGTATTCAACATCCTCCAAACACAACCACCTCACTCTGTCATTAAGACATTTCATAAACAGATGTTTCATAAATTGTGGATAAGGGACTTTGCCAATGTCATAATTTGCACTTACTGATAGGGATGCTACTGTTTACCTTCAGCTTCAAACAGTATTTATGGAACAGTCTCCCTCATGCCTCCCGATAAGCTTGTTCAGCATCTTCTTGGCCTGGGTTTTGGTACTGAGCTCTTCATTTCAGGTCTGTTTTTGGAGGGATAAAATATTTTTTTTCCTGTGTGTTAAAGAGAGAAAAATCTGCTGCAAAGTGATATACTGCTGAAGAAACCTAGTTTCATTTAACTTCACTGTATTTTGAAGAAAAATTGATCCATTCCATTTACTTGAGATATCTAAAATTTTACTTAAGGAAAATATATTTCAGGATGCATACAAATCATTCCCCTTTTTATGGGAAATGCATACTGATTGCATGTACAGATGTTTTTGGTACCTCATGTTTCATTTTCAGTGAAATTAATAGCCTTCAATGCTATGGCTTATGTTTATAAAGGTATTTTAAGCAATTCTTATATACAGTAGAGGCTGGAAGTTCTGTTTTTCTTCAAATATCTAAAAATAGCCAAATAAAATTTTCCTGTGATCTGTCTTCTTGAAAGTAAGACTTTACTCAAATGCGCTGGTATTTAATAATTACCGGTGCCTGTGCTGTTTTCACTCTTTCGGAAAAAAGACATTTTCAGTGTGATAATAGGAGATTCCTTAGCTGTACACATTGCTGTTTGGCATAAAGAGAAAGAGGGTTATTCTGTGAACATCTAGACTAGTACTATTGATGAATATCTTGTGTTTCTAAATCTTTTTTCCTATAAGGAGTCTGTCACAAAGCATTGCAATTTTTTTCATGGAACATATATTTAATTTCTGTGATGACTTCTTAGTTTATCTTTTTTTATTTCGAATTAAGGAGATTACCTGAGAAGGTATATGAGTTTATCAGAGGATGGTTTGACATAGTTCTCCTTAACCAAATGAGTGTGACACTTATATGTCAGAATTAAATGTCAACCTGCTAACTTAGCAACCAACCCTGTCTCTTAATGAATCAAGAAAAAAAATAAAAAATCTAATTTCCTAAGAAGTCCGTGTTAAAACATTGACACCTCTACAGACTTACCCATTTTTAAGGAATGCTCTAGAGCTAGTAAACATTTAGTCCAATGTCTTCTCTGTTGCCAGGGTAATTCAGTGATATTGATGAAGATCCTGTCACCTCAGGATCATTTGTGTTTAAATAAAGATTAAGTTTAACTCCAGCAGGAGGAGCAGCAGCAGTACTATGAATAATAGTGATAATTATGACAACAACAACAACAACAATAATAATAAGTATGGAAACCACAGGCATATTGTGCTTTATTTATCAGGTGTCACTCGCTCTCTTCAACACTCCACTGACGTTCACTGACTTAATCCACATAATCCTGTGTGGTAGACACCATTGTCCCTAGTCTGTAGTATAAGAAACTGAAGTGTAGAGGGATTATATAATGTTACTAGACTGGCAGGGGACACAGCTTGGGCAGGGTTTCAGGTATACCATATGCTGATTTGACATTTGTATACCTTACCATGTGATCACCACACCAGGTATAGAAACAAGCTTTCACCATGGAAAGTAGCCACATGATTATTGACTGTATTTTCCTTCATCTCTTTTATCCACTCTGTCACAACCCTACCATCTGGGACCATTGGTTTGATCTGTTTCCGTGACTCTGTTTTTGTTTTGTTTTGTTCATTTATTCCATTTTTTTTTATTCTACATTGTAAGTGAAATCATATGATATTTCTCTTTCTCTGTCTGAATTATTTCACTTAGTGTAATACTGTCTAAGTCCATGGCAAGATTTTTTTTCTTGATGAATAATATTCCATTATTTACATATATGCCACATCTTTACCCATTCGTCTATCTATGGACACCTAGGTTGCTTCCATATCTTGGCTATTGCAAATAATGCTGCAGTGAATATAGGGGTGCATATATCTTTTTGAATTAGAGTTTTTGTTTTCTTTGGATAAATACTGAGAGGTGAAATTGCTGGGTCATATGCTAGTTCTATTTTCAGTTTTTTGAGGAATCTTTGTACTGTTTTCTATAGTGCTGCACCAATTTACACTCCCATCAACAGTACACAAGGGTTCCCTTTTCTCTACATCCTCACCAACATTTATTTGTTGATTTTTTGATGGTAGCCATTCTAACAGATGTGAGGTAGGATATTATTGTGGTTTTGATCATCACTGATGATTAGCAATGTTGAGCATCTTTTAATGTCTGTTGGTCATCTGTGTATCTTCTTTGGAGAAATGTTTATGTCTACTGCCATTTTTTGATCAGGTCATTTATTTATTTATTTTTTTATCGAGTTGTATGAGTTCCTTCTATATTTTGGGTATTAACCCCTTATCAGATATTTAATTTTCAAATACATTCTCTCATTCAGTACATTGTCCTCTCATTTTGTTGATGGTCTCCTTTAGTATGCAGAAGTTTTCAGTTCGATGTAGTCTCATTAATTTATTTTTGCTTTTGTTTCCTTTGCTTGAGGATACATGTTCAAAAAGGTATTACTAAGACTGATGTCAAAGAGTTTTACTATCTATATTTTCTTCTAGTATTTTATGGTTTCAGGTCTTATATTTGAATCTTTAATCCATTTAGAGTTTGTTTTTGTATGTGATGTAAGAGACTGGTCAAGTTTCTTTTTTTTTTTTTTTTTTTTTTTGCCTGTATCTGTCCAGTACTCTCAACACCACTTGTTGAAGAGACTGTCACTTCTCTGTTGTATATTATTGTTTTCTTTGCTTTAGATTAATTGACCGTATATGTGAGGATTTATTTCTGGGCTCTCTATTCTATTTCATTGATCGATGTGTATATTTTTGTGCCATACCATACCATTTTGAATATTATAGCTTTGTGATATAGTCTAAAATCCAGGAGCCTGGTATATCAAACTTTTTTCTTCTTTCTCAAGATTGCTTTGGTTATTCAGGGTCTTTTGTGGTTCTATGTAAATTTTAGGATTATTTCTTCTAGTTCTGTGAAAATTGCCATTGGTATTTTGACAAGGATTGCATTGAATCTGTAGATTGTTTTGGGTAGTATGGACATTTTAACAATATTAATTCTAATCCGTGAGCATGGTATATCTTTCTAAAATTTCTCTTCAATTTTTTTTCTTCAGTGTCTTATCGTTTTCAGAGTACAGGTGTTTTACATTCTTGGTTAAATTTATTCCTAGATATTTTATTCTTTTTGATGCTTTTGTAAATGGTTTTTTTTTTTTTTTTTGGTTAATTTCTCCTTCTAATCATTATTGGTGTATAGAAATGTGACAAATTTCTGCGTATTAATTTTGTATCATGTTACTTTACTGAATTCATTTATTTTAATAATTTTTGTGGTGGAGTTTTTAGGGTTCTCTGTATATACTATCATGTTATCTGCATATTGTGACAGTTTTATTTCTTCATTTCTAATACGAATGTCTTTTATTTCTTTATTGTGTCTGATTGCTGTGGCTAGGTCTAACAATACTATATTGAATAATAGTGATGAGAGTCAGCATCCTTGTCTTGTTCCTGATCTTTCAGTGTTTCCCCATCGAGTGTGATGTTAGCTATGGGTTTGTCATACATAGCCATTATTATGTTGGGATAAGTTTCATTTATACCAGCTTGTTGAAACTTTTTATCATAAATGGATGCTGAATTTTATCAAATGCTTTTTCTGCACTTATTGAGATGATCATATGATTTTTATCCTTGGTTTTGTTGGTGTGATGTATCACATTAAGTGATTTGTGGGTATCAAACCATTCTTGTATCCTTGGGATAAATCCCATGATCTTTAATCTTGGTCTTTACCCCTTTTAATGTTTTGTTGAATTCAATTTGTTATTATGTTATTGAGAATATTTGCACATATGTTCATTAGGGATATTAGTTTGTAATTTTTTTTTTTTGTAATGTCTTTGTCTGGTTTTAGTGTCAGGATATTGTGGGCTTCAGAGATCTCTTTTGGAAGTGTTCCTTCTCAAATTAAAAAAAAAAATAGTTTAAGAAAGATAGATATTAATTCTTCTTTCAGTGATTGTTAGAATTCACTTCTGAAGCTATGTGGTCCTGGACTTTTATTTGTTGGGAATTTTTTGATTATTGCTTCGATTTTGCTGCTAGTAATCAATCTGTTCAAATTCTCTGCTTCTTTTAGGTTTAGACTTGGAAGGTTATCTGCTTCTAGAAATTTATTTATTTCTTCTAGATTGTCCAGTTTGTCAGCATATAATTATTTATAGTATTCTTCAGTGATTTTTGTATTTCTGTGGTGTCAGTGGTAACCTCTCCTTTTTCATTTCTGACTTTATTTGGCCTTGTTGCCTCTTTCTCTCTTTCTCTCTCTCTCTCTCGTCTGGCTATTTTGTTTTTTCTTTCAAAGAACCAGCTCTTAGTTTCATTGACCTTTTCTATTTTTTTTTTAAGCCTTAGTCTCTATTTTGTTTATTTTTTTTTCTGACTGTTAGTGTATCTTTCCTTCTACTTTGGGTTCTATTTATTGTATTTTTTTTCTAATTCCTTTGGTGCAAATTTAGAATGTTTACTTTAGATATTTTTGTGGCCTGGGGTAGGTCTGTATAGCTACAAACTTTTCTCTTGGAGCTGTTTTTATTGTATCATGTAAATTTTGGGGAGTTTTTTTTTTTTCATTTTCATTTGTCTCAAGATATTTTGGATTTCCTGTTTAATTTCCTTTTTACTGCATTGATTGTTTAGTACCATTTCATTTAATCTCCATGTGCTTGGTTTTTTTCCACTTTTCTTCTCATAGTTGACTTTTAGCTTTATACCATTAGTGGCCAGAAAAAAAATGCTTAATATAATTTCAGTCTTCTTAAAGTGATTGAGACTCGTTTTGTGGCCTAACATGTGATAATTTGGAGACTGTTCCATGTGCACATAAAAATGCATTTTTGGATGAAATATTTTTTAAATGTTTATTAAGTCGATCTGCTCTAATATGACATGTAGGGCCATTATTTCCTTATTAATTTTCTGTCTGTCTGAGCTGCCTAATGATGTTAGAGGGATATTAAAGTCCCTTACTATTATTGTATTGCCGTGAATTTCTCCCTTTATGTCTGTTAATATTTACTTTATGTATTTAGGTGCTCCTATGTTAGTTGTATAGATAGTTATAATTGTTATATCTTCTTTTTGGATTAACTCCTTTATCATTGTGTAATTTCTTTTGTCTTTTTCTGCAGTCTTTGTTTTAAAGTCTATTTTATTTGATATAAGTATTCCTACCCCAGCTACAAATATCGCTACTCCAGTTTTCATTTTGTTTCAATTTGCATAGAATATCTTTGTTCATCTCTTCACTTTCAGTCTATGTGTGTCTTTTGATCTAAAGTGAGTCTCATGTAGGCAGCATATAGTTGGGTCTTGTTTTTTTAAATCCATTCAGTAACCCTATATCTTTTTAATAAAGTCCATTTACATTTAAAGTTATTATTTGTAGGTATGCACATATTGCCATTATTTTGTTGTTGTTGGTGGTGGTGGTGTTTCATTGGTTCTCTGTTCCTTCTTCTTTTGATCTCTTTCCTTTCAGTTTGCTGGTTTACTTTAGTGTTTTGTTTGGCCATTCTGTTTATTTTGGTGTATTTGCATTTCTTTTGGTATGTGGTTCCCATGAGTATCATACATATCTCTGTATCTTTAATAGTCTATTTTAAGCTATTAGGCATTTAAATTTAAATACATTCTAAAAGCACTACATTTTTACTCTCCCTTCCACACTTTGTGCATTCGATGTTATATTTTATATCTTTTTGGTTTTTACATACCCTATTATTGTAGTTATAGTTAATTTTTCTTTTTGTCTTTTAACTTTTATATTAGCTTTTTAAACAGCTGATTCACTGTGTTAATTCTGTATTTGCCTTTAACTGTGAGATTTTTTTTTCTTTAATTTTCTTTTTCTGGTTATGGCCTTTTCTGCATAAGAAGGACCCTTTAACATTTCTTGTAAAGACAGTTTAGTGATGATGAACTTTTTTAGTTTTTGCTTGTCTGGGAAACTCTTTATCTGTCCTTCAATTCTGAATTGCAGCCTTGCTGGATATACTATTCCAGGTTGTAAGTTCCTTTCTTGAGAATGTTAACTATTTCCTACCACTCCCTTCTGGCCTATAAAGTTGCTGCTGAGGAATCAGCTGATTGCCTTGTGGTGTTTCCCTTGTTTGTGACTTATTTTTTTTTTTGTGGCCTTCAAAGTTGCCTTTTTATCCTTAACCTTTGACATTTTAATTAAATACATGTCTTGGTGTGGGCTTCTTTGGATTCATCTTGTTTGGAACTCTCTGTGCTTCCGGATCTTGATGTTTTCTTTCTCTGGCAGTTTTCAGCTATTATTCCTTTAAATATACTCTCTGCCCTTTTCTCTCTCTTCTCCTTATGGGATCCATATAATGAGAATGTTTGTCCTCTGGATGATGTCTCATAGTTCCCTTACACTAACCTATTAAAA